>JAZGTJ010002492.1:11095-42022 GCA_036877575.1 Botia almorhae
GTGCTGTGTACTCGGCCTAAATATATCATACATGTAAAGCTGCTTTGTAACAATGACATTTTGTAAAAAGCGCTATATAAATAAAGTTGACTTGACTTGACATATATTCTGATATATGGCTATAATAAGAATGTGGACAGATAAATCACTTAATGCTGTAAACTCTTATAAGACACTTCCAGGATTTTAAAGTGTTTTTAGATTTTTAAAGGATTTTAAATGTGTATTGATCAATCGCGTCACAATTAAAAAGTCAATGCTACCTTTAAAGCAGAAGTGCCCAATCCTGTTCCTGGGGACCAATCTCCTTGTACTCATTACAGAGTACTCAGTCTATGAAACATTACAGACTACAGACAAGTGTTAACTAAAAGTAGTAACTAAACTGCATCATAAAGTGTTGAAGGGAATTATTTTAGAGATTTAAAAGAATAAAAGTGATAGTAAGAGTGGGGGGGGGGGCGAGAAGTACAGATAAACTTTATTTCCCATAATCACCTGCAGTAAATGACTATAAACCTCTCAGCTGAGATATATAATCTTCATTAAACTCAAAGTTGTGTTAATATCTCCAATCTTACAATGCTTAAAGCCCAAACAAGCACAAAAGCCTTATTGCATTAACAAACATGTTCAGTCTGCCGTAATTAATCTTAGTGTAAAAACACATTTCTGCTGCATCTGCTGCTGTGTTTCTCACTCTGTGAAACATGCAAACATCTATTTCAATAGTCCCATTACATTGACAACAATAAACCAACAATAAACAATAAATATCTCTCTGAGGACCCTGTCTTACCAACATCAAGAGCTACAAACACTTCATCAGGAAGAGAAGGAGAGAGAGAAAGAGAGATGCTGTGTTTTATAAATTGATGAGACTGGTTTCTCTATAGTAACATGTATGCTCCAGTGAGAGACAACAGCTCTGATGTTTAACATGAAGATGAAGATAATGAAAGTTACATGGTTTCAGGAACAGCTGCAAAAGTCATTTCTGTTTTCAAACAGAGACACAGTGTTCAGCTCAGTAGAATAAGTCAGCTGGTTCAAATATGGTTGTCTCTGCATTTCAGAGCATTTTACCTTCAAAAAATGACACACATCACCTTTAAGTTCAGCTAGTAAATGAACTGGAATATTTAACATATACAACATTTTATTTATTTTAATATATTGTACTGTTTCTAGTGTCAGAAATCACAACTACATATGTTTCTCTGTCTGCTCTAGCATTTGGCATACTTCCCAGTTTCTGGGTGCACCATGATCTTAACAGAAGTTTCTTAACAGAAACATTGAAGGTAATTCAGCCTTTCATAAAGCTCTGATTATAAGTTACACAGCATGAAAAGAACAGAAATTTATAATACTACTTATTTCCCCACAGACATAATTCAGACACAATTTGAGGAAAGTTCTTTTTAAGCATTATCATTTATAAGAATATATTTGGACTTTATCAGAAAAAAAAGACTTGTTTCTATTTATGTATTTTCATGTGGGGGGTAGGTTGTTCTCCCATAATCCCCTGCAGGTACATCAGATCTGCTGTGTGGGGGCAGATCTGATGTTTTCCCATGAGTCTTTTGGGTGGGCAAACAGTTACTCTGTTTAAAGTAGTGAGGGTTTTCCTCATTCATGCCTAAAGCAGCAGCTGTCTGGAGAGTTTGCAGGTGAAGAACATTCGGCCTGTGTAGAGAAACACGAATGTCCTTCAGCCCGCCATGTGTCTCTGTTATTGATTAATGCTAAATTCTCCCTGTAATCGTCTCTTAAAGCAATTTACAAATCATCAAGCCTGACCACCACCCAAAGCCCAACCCCCCCATCTGGAACCCCTGCAGCAGGGAGACCAGACAGTGTTGAGGTTTGTGAAGGCCAGACAGTGTTCAGGTCTCTATGAATGTGTGAAACATGCCTGTGAGCGAAAAACCTCGGCTTCAAACAACACTGAAGCTCAACATGAGAAATAACAGCTTATGACTGTATATTATCTACATCCCTCTTGTAGATCATGAACTGTATTTGTTTTTTCACATGAACAATGGCTTTATATTTCAAATGCCCAGCTGTCATTGACATTGATCAAGTCAACCAGTTATTAGCAGTCTCACAATGATCGACAGGAACAGAGTGTTTCTGATTGGCTGTCACAGGGACAGGTGTGATTTATCACCTGTTTCATCTGTTAGGTAGCAGAGTTGTCATGCTAACACAAACAGGTCTGTCATTGTTTAAAGATTAGATCACACACACAAACACTGCAACAGGATTCTTTGAGTTCTGAAACAGAACTATACACACACACAAATATACACACACACTCTCTCATACACACGTTTAAGTAAAGCAGCCAAACAATTGATTTCATTTGAACCAAAGCTTCATCGATACGAGTGTGTGAAGAGCAATCTGTCATCTAAACACTTCACACAGACAAATATCTGTGAATATGGACACAGCACAATAGTGTGTGAGACGAGAGAGAGAGAGAATGAGAGAGAGAATTGACAGACACAGACACTATGCGCTTGAAACACTGAAGATTTAAACATGGTAAAATGTAAGGAACTATGTTACAGCTTAAAAATAAAGCTTCTTAAAAGGTTCTTCACTGCTATGCCATAAAAGAATTTAGTCAAATGTTCTTACAGGAACAATTTTTATTGCTTTTTAGACCCTTTCTGAATCATCATTAGGTAAGCAGGCATCAGATTTCTGTTTCCTCCAATCAGACTTTTTCTGAATCATCATCAGGTAAGCAGGCAGCAGATTTCTGTTTCCTCCAATCAGACTCTTTCTGAATCATCATCAGGTAAGCAGGCAGCAGATTTCTGTTTCTTCCAATGAGACTCTTTCTGAATCATCATCAGGTAAGCAGGCAGCAGATTTCTGTTTCCTCCAATCAGACTCTTTCTGAATCATCATCAGGTAAGCAGGCAGCAGATTTCTGTTTCTTCCAATGAGACTCTTTCTGAATCATCATCAGGTAAGCAGGCAGCAGATTTCTGTTTCCTCCAATCAGACTCTTTCTGAATCATCATCAGGTAAGCAGGCAGCAGATTTCTGTTTCTTCCAATCAGACTCTTCCTGAATCATCAGGTAATTCATGAACACACAAATGTGACGTCAAATATTTAATTACACCACAAATGAAAAACGATTACAAGTTATCATTGACACCCAAACCACACACCTGTGCATCATCGTGTGTGTGTTATAACGGGACAGAGTCTGAGGTCACGGTTCTGATAACATCTGTAAAGGTAAAAAAAAAACGGTCTCATACATACTCTGAAGTCATGAGTGTTAAAGGTCAAAAGAACATTGTCACCTTGACCCGCATGTTTCCTGTCCGAGTGAATGAAGTCATAACTGTAACAACATGAATCATCTGCCATCTGAGAAAGAAAATCACACCTGTCAAATCATGTCATCAGTTTTATATCAGACATGTTAATGTAGCACTCTGTACTTTATTACACCATCAGACATAGAGCCGTAAGATCAGAGAATGAGGAGAAAATTCTGAATAAAAATCTGAGAGAAAGTAATGTGAGATTACATCAATTATCAATTAAGCTTGTGTAACCCTCAGCAATTAACCCTCGTGGGTCCTACCAATTGTCCCCACAAGGTCAAAATATACTACTATACACTATACCTAAGGGGACATTTTGTCCCCACAACATACTGAACACCAGTACACACACCCACACACTCATGTTTACTTATCTATCTAAATTGAAACATTCACTAGACGTCTGTTGTTTTATACACAGCTAGTTATAAACAATAACTCAACCCAGACTCTAATCCCAACACAAAATGTTTAGCATTTTTACAATTGATAAAAACAGTTTTTTATTGTTTTGCTGACAATTGGGCCCCAATATAGGGTTTTGTAAAACCTCTCTCTCTCTCTCTCTCTCTCTCTCTCTCTCTCCTCTGCAGGTAATCTGCAGTCTGTGGACATCAGATCAATCAAAATACTCATTTTTCAGCTTTTGTTCCTGGTCTCAGCTGTGAGTATTGAGGAGCATCAGTCACACACACACTGAGACAGCCAGATGGAACGGAACATTTGTAGAGTACAGTCCAGTACAGAGGAGGTCAGTCGGGCCCTGAGGCCTCAGGCCATTACACACACACATACACTGTCACACACAAATTGTCCCAGCAGTGATGAAACTCATTTGTCAAATACACATGTATGCACCTGTCCAGTTGCACACTTGCAACACACGCACACACATTGTTTTATGCCTTATGGGGACTTTCCATAGACATAATGACTTTTATACTGTACTATAACTGTATATTCTATTCCCTTAACCCTCAACCTCACAGAACCCTTTCTGCTTTTTTACATTTAAAAAAAACATTAAATCAAAGGGTCACTTTATAATTCTTATATTTATGTATGTGGCAGATGCTTTTATCCAAAGTGCCTTACAGTGTATTCACAGTATACAGTATTTTCATCAGTATGTGTTCCTTGGGAAACTAACTTTTACGCTGAACACTAGTTGAGGTAGATGAACATTAGCTGAGGTACAGAAACACTAGTTGAGATACAGGAACAGTAGTTGAAATATAGAAACACTACTTGAGCACAGGAAAACTAGTTGAAATATAGAAACACTACTTGAGCACAGGAACACTAGTTGACTATAGAAACACTACTTGAGCACAGGAAAACTAGTTGAAATATAGAAACACTACTTGAGCACAGGAAAACTAGTTGAAATATAGAAACACTACTTGAGCACAGGAACACTAGTCGAAATATAGAAACACTACTTGAGCACAGAAACACTAGTTGAAATATAGAAACACTACTTGAGCACAGGAACACTAGTTGGAGTACAGAAACACTACTTGAGCACAGGAACACTAGTCGAAATATAGAAACACTACTTGAGCACAGAAACACTAGTTGAAATATAGAAACACTACTTGAGCACAGGAACACTAGTTGGAGTACAGAAACACTACTTGAGCACAGGAACACTAGTCGAAATATAGAAACACTAGTTGAGATACAGGAACAGTAGTTGAAATATAGAAACACTACTTGAGCACAGGAACACTAATTGGAGTACAGAAACACTACTTGAGCACAGGAACACTAGTTGAAATATAGAAACACTACTTGAGCACAGGAAGACTAGTTTGAGTACAGAAACACTACTTGAGCACAGGAACACTGATTAGAGTACAGGAAAACTACATGAGCACTCTACGGAGGCAGCATTTTAGGAAATCAGATAACACACTTTTCCTAACACACGACTGAATTCATACAGCGCAGATGACTTAAATGATTTCTTCTCTGACTAACTTCTGTGGCAGAATTGCATGAATCCTTCTCGGAAAGACAATCCCAGAATCCACTGCAAGCTTCTAGATCTCACAATGACTCTACTTTGAGCAGATCACAAAGTGTGTGAACATTATTTGAAGAAAACCTCATTTACACCAGCTCATGATCTTACAAACATTGTGTCTGCCCTGATGGATATTTTAATGAAAGATCAAGATCCAATCACTTACATAAGAATATTCATAAAAACGCCAGCTGAATGTCACTCAGCACAGACCTAATCAGAACTATTTCCATTTTGTTGTGGCTTAATTCTGTTTTCAACCATCAGTTTTCTTAGTCTGATTCAGAGGACACGATTGGTCTAACAGACTCAATAAAGGACATCAGCAGTACCGAATGAACCTCCCCATCACACACACGGCAGAACATTCACATTTAATTAAGAGCAAGATTCATTTTATATGAGCTCTAATGCGAGCAGAGCACTTCGAGCATTCAGTGTGTGTGTGTGTGTGTGTGTGTGTGTGTGTGTGTGTATGATACAGGGCTATTAAAATCATTTCGGTGATAAAACCAGGAACGCAGCAGCATTATAAGAGTTAATGAAACACTCAACAGGGAATAAATCAACAGCACGATCATAAACACAGTGTAAATACATTGTTTGTGTATATTGTTGATTTTTAAATACTCAGCCAAAAAGCTCATTAACAAACATCAAATTCATCATCCAAAACCATATGTCAACATTAACTCAATGTGAAGATCCTGACTTCACACATGATTGTAACAGCGCATGGGACCTCACAAAGCCCCCCCACACACACATCATTTTTTAAAAGAATATTACTGTAATACAATGATACAGCATTGACATAATGATACAAACAACTGCAATACCATAATATACCCCCAAAATATTAACCCTCAAAATAATTACCATAATATCTTGTCCAGAAACACACACTCACATCCAAAACACTACAGCGTTCCCACAGTACAGGAGTATTACCATGATATATTACATCCAACAACTACTTTACTGTAAATCTCACACTGTAAACCACGTACAACACAAACATTCTATCTGACTGTCTCTTGTTTCTCATCTGTGTCTCAGGTCAGCTGTCTGGTGTCTCACCTGTGAGATCTCATACAGTAGTTTGTATTGCTCCTCTCTCTTCTGTAAACTACACAGACTGCAGCCCATCCTCGTTGTCAGGGATACGGCAGAGCTCTCTCTCCCTGCAGCCGGTTAGGGGTCTCCCTCCAGAAACACAAACACACACTGGCTCTCATCCGTGTGTCATCCACATGGAGTGCATGCAGGCATGCAGCCGAGGCGTTAGGCAGCAGCACACTGGAGAATGTGTGCTGGTGCTGGTGCTGGTCTCTCTCTCTCTCTCTCTGACTCACAGACACACCCCCTTCTCATGCTCAGCCTATGAATAGTGATGAGGAGCTGCATGTGTATGCATAAGGGGATGTGGCTAACACAGTGGGAGGAGCCAGAAAGCAGCATATTATTAACAATCTGTCAGTATTGAGACAATGAAGCTCTTTTGTGTGAGCGACACTCAAACTCTGGGAGATTCTGGGTTGTAATGAACATTATAAACCGTGCTTGTGTGTGTGTGTGTGTGAGCTCGGTGTGTGTGTCTGTGCTGTGTATGTGTTCCTGTGCTGTGTGTGTGTGTGTTTCTGTGTCTCTGCCTCTGTGTGTGTGCTGTTGTGCAAATGTGGTTTTAGGTCTTCAGCTGTTATTACTGGATGGAGAATGAAGCTCACAGTGGAATTGATTAGAAGCTTTTCACCATAAAATAAAGCAAAGTAGGTCACTCACACAAAAACAAACACACACACACACACACACATGAACTATAACCTAGAGAATGCAGGAACACACACATGACCTTATGTATATACACAAACACACACACACACATATACAGAAACACAGCAACATGCACTATATGTTCCAGTAGATGGTATACACTATAGTAGCATGATACTATATGACTCTACTGTACATATATTGCACAGTATCCTATGTGCTGTACCATATTAACACAATCTCCTGTGTGTACTGTAATAACTGTCAGACTTGTAACCATATTGTTACGCTAAATATCTCCAGGACCTGTTAGAGACACAGTTTCTTTACACACATGCTTGAATGAAAATTAAAAACTGAACTTCAATATATGAAATATTTCATTAATCTTAGCTAGAGACCCACTAATATAGAAATGTTTGCAATACATATATCTATATATAAATCAATAAATAAAATCATCAATCAAACATCTGCCAGCCATAAAAAACACACAAGAAAAATGTCATTAACTGTAACCCCTATCATGTCAGAATGTCGATCACAGCAGGTGCGATTAATTTTACAAACGTCTGAATAAACGAACAGCTATCAGAAGAGACTCCACATGTCACACTGAGTAGATTACAGCCGACCGACTGACAGAATTAATCAGTGCTAACTGTTAAGTAATCGGCTCCGGTGTTTACACACACACACACACACACACGCGCACACACACACGCACGCACGCACACACACACACACGCGCACACACACACACACACACAGACACACACACACACAGACACACACACACACGCGCACACACACGCACACGAACACACACACACACACACACAGTGTAATGAGTAAATGAGCTCTCATCAGCTGACAATCAGTCAAATCCCTTTGGGAGAAAATAATCAGATTTACTGGGCTTTAATTTTACTCAGCTGCCCTGGAGACAAACCATCCAGGACGGCTGACACACACATACACACACAACATCTTAACCCAGAAGTAACAGGAATCTCTAAAACAAGCATGTTGAAGTTGCCTGGTAAATATTCACCTGTGAAGCACCATCCACTTGAGTGTCTATTTTACATTAAAGAGTCTAAATGTGTGTGTGATATTAAATCTGAAGGGCAGCGTTGGGTTACTGGGGCTGGAATTGTATTTCAGACTCTCTTCTAAGTTTCTCATGCTAAATGAAGCAAAGAATCTCATGAAGCAAAGAATCATGGGACAAACATCAGGTGACTAAACCATAAATCTGCTGCAGATGTCACCGTGTGTGGAATTAATTATCAGTGTTTCTTCAGCCGGTAATCAGACTCCTGTATCTTCATTTGTCCCATAAACAGGAAAATATTTAGTATGTTTACACAAAAGACTGTCATAAATTTGAAACAAACAGCTATTTGAAGAGAGATTCTTCATTCCACTCGTCTGTTTGTTAGTAACCCTTCAGCTGAATGCAATGAAATAATTTTGTATCATGCTGATTTATTATTTCTAATGATTCCATATAAATTTGTTTAGTGTCTGTGGGGCAACATGAAATCATAGTATTCCTGCTGACATCTTGGTAAATCTGTAGTGTCGAACATGAGCTAAAATAACATCGCACCAGCATTTGTGTGTGTGTGGTTGGGGGGATGTCCTCATTTGTAAAAATGCTATATAGAAAATAAAGGGTTAGGGTTTTTAAAATTTTTTTAAAAAGCACAAAGTATTCTGTTAGGTTTAGAATGTGGGTTAGGGTTAGTTAATATTGTTTATAACTAGCCATGTATAAAAACAAGTCTATGAAATGTCCCTATTTAGATAAGTAAATGTGTGTGTTTGTGTGTGTGTGAGCATAAAAACAATGCTGAAGGTGTTTAAATCCCATATGTGTATGTTTGTTTATGTCTGTCTGTACAGAATAAACCCCAAAACATTAATGAGGCACAGAGCAGCGCATGCTTGTAAAAGACACACACACCAGCAAACAAACTGTGTTTGTGTGTCATGCGTGTCAAACATGTCCTGGTTCTGTCTGACATCACACACATTCTTCACTGTGTCAGCAGCTTATAGCGCACATGCAGCGACTCACATGGAAACATGACAAACAGCGCAAAACAAAGTCTTTTATTTAGATGTAAAGAGAGTGTGATGTAGCCGTGACACATCTGGATATAGACATGAGAAAGATCAAAACATTTCTGCACTGTTTTAGATTGACTTCTGTTCACACACACACACACACACACACACACACACACACACATGTGTGAGGACTCTCCATAGACGTAATGCTTTTTATACTGTACAACCTGTACATTCTATGCCCTAACCCTACTCTTAAACCTAACCCTCACAGAAAACTTTTGGCATTTTTAATTAACAAAAAATCACCATTTATGTTTTTTAAGCAATTTGATTTATGAGGACACAGGAAGTGTCCTGGCTATATAAATTGATTTTGTTAACAAAGAGAACAGGCAGAAGAGGAACTGAGCTGAATGAGATCTGATTCTGACATGATTACATCTTATGATCATGTGATATCACATCTGCTAACACACGTGTGTTTGAGATGAACGTATGACTGTTTATGAGCATTCAACTTTGAGAGTTACATTATAAACAGTCGTGAGAGTGTGAACATGAATAATTCAACCCCTCTGAGATACACACAGTTTTACAAGTTCCTAAAATTAAATTAAAAGTTCCAAAATATCAGATATTCTCCATCACCCACTGAGACAAAGTTGGAAACATGAATTATTAATAACTAAACAAAAACACAAAACACTGAATGCTAGCTCTAAATCAGTGGGGAGGTAATGTTAATGTTAGCTAATGCTATCTATCTATCTATCTATCTATCTATCTATCTATCGAACAAAAATCATGTTTACATTAAATTTGCTACAAAATCTTAATGTGTAAACATTGAATAAGTGTTATAGAATAATTTGCTAACCTCATCTTAGTAATATGTTCTGTGTATTTAATCTCTTAACGCCTGTCCTGACTCTAAACATCAGTAAAGAGAAACAGACAAATCTCAAGCAATCAGAACACAGTAACGGACATTTGAATCACAATCAACCACAGATGATGCTAATAGAGCTTAAACTGTACATGGTCTTTCTTTCAAAACTAGCTCCACAGAATCACAGCACTCATAAGTGTAGATGATGATTCTCATTCACATGCAGACACATGAGCAGGTGAAAATGAGCCTCCCCCTCCACAACTCATAAACTTTAATACAGTCACATCACAGGCAGCATCTGAAACATTATGAATTGAACACGAGCGAGCAGGGGCTGATATGAAAAGAAACACTGGCTGTGTACACACCAACAAAAACAAACTGACCGTATCTTATTATTATGAGGAGAGTTTATCTGTCAATCAAAAGCAGCAGACCGACGCTTCTGTTCGTCTCTCTGCAAACAGTGACTCACAGACAACAATGGAACACAAGCTTGCTATGAAAAAGACAACTCTGATTGGACTGAACCACAAACAGTATTTTAATGCACCATACTAATGTCATACTACTGTAAGTCTAAAATATGACATCAGCATTTCACATCATGTGACCAAACCCTATTAACATTAAACCTGATAGAATGTGTACAACACACTTAATTTCAGAGCTACAGTATAGTACAGTACGGTAGAGCACATTACAGTAGAGCAGAGTATAGTACAGTAGAGCACAGTACAGTTCAGTAGTGTCGGATACAGTAGAGTACAGGTAAGGTTAACATTTACTGCTATTTCCATACTTGAGGGAACAGTTGGTCCTCATAATGTAGTGAATACCAGGACCACACACAAAATCTTCTCTCAACACAAATTGGCCCATACATTCTGTGGCCAACACAAGCTCTCATAAACCTGCTCTGCTTCTCTCTAGTTACCATGTCAACCATTTGCCCTGGATCAGATTTAGTGCTGGTCATTTTGCCAACTAATTGCAGAGTCCAGACTCACAGAGGTCAAAGGTGAAAAGAGAGAGCGCTCAGAACAGCAGGATCTTTATGAAACGCTCCTAATCGCTCATAAAATGTGTCAACATCTAGATATAGCATCCTGCAGAGAATCGGAGGTCACCTCTGCAGACAGACTGCGGGGCTGATGGGAAATCAGAACACTACATCCAGTTTACTGCCCAATATCAGCTTTATCTGTATGAGAAATGTTTTTGTCACAAAATAGAGAGGTGAGCTATATTGGACACGAGTGCTTGCCCCCTGCTGATCTTATCTGCCCAGAACTCTGCTGCAGTTCACCAGGTTTAGGCAGATAAATTTTTTTTAAAGATACACTGACATTATCTTTAAAGTTGAAGGATTATACTGGGGTTTCATTCAAATGAACCAGCGATTTAATTTCGTGTTTTTCTTTTCATGTTTAAATACCAGTCAACAATAATTGTGTGCTTCTTGGTCAGTAATTCAGTCACACAATAAGAGAGTGTTATGAAGAAAGATAGCTAAAGATAAATATCATAATTATTATCTATAGTGATTTAAATAAACCTCCAACCCATGCAACATCAAACCTCTAACCCTAAACACATTGCCTATATTTGTGTTATATGACCTTGGCAGAGAATGACAACAAATTAGAGAAAAAAACAAATTAACGCTGCTGTGAGGGTGTTTCTAATAGAATGACAGCAAATTCTCTTCTGACCGTTGTAATCTATCTATATTTTTTTCCTCTTTTGGAAAGTTGTAGAAATGCTTTTGTGGATTTTTTTTCTTTTGTATTAGAGCAAATGCAAATACAAAAAACATATATATTTAGAGATGTCTCTCATTTATCCCTATAGTAGTTTGGCCAACTATGATGACTTCTGCATTGGAGAACCCTGGAAATTCATGAATATTGCTGTTTTTTTAAGGGCCATTTCCACAAATGAAGGCATTTGGTGAAGGTTTGAATTTAGTTTAACATGTCTTGTTTAAAATGCTACCTTGTGTTCCATTTCTTTTATTGTTAAGCTGCTTTAGAGTAAAAAGGGTCCACACTGCAGATAAACAGGCTGGTAATCCCAGTTTCTCTGATCCTTTACCCACAAGACAGATGGTTTACGTCAGAACGTCCCTGATGTTCCATACCACCTCATACTCACCTCCAAACGCCAGCAGACCTCCATGCTTCATCAGCCAGGAGCATCCAGAACCAAACTGACCGTGTAAGGTTTAATTGTGTATGTGGGGTCACCCAGCATCTTATCTCATTCACTGTCTTCTGAACGGGGCAGCTGCCCAATCCCAGGATTCATTGCTCCTGTCAGTCACATGACATCAGCTTTATCTACAGCAGAGAAACACAAAGCTGATGTTAGCATCTCTAATGATGTGGACATGACTGTACATAAACAGCTTTGGTTCTGGGTTGGGTCGCCAATGAATGTGGACAGATTAATAAAAGATTATTAAAATGATGCTCATTTAGGACTGTGAGTATGAAAATGTGAATTTAAGTATCATCAATACAATACTGAAAATGTTGTATGTGTAATATAAACCGTGTGATATCAGCACAGGATAAATGTCCTGCAGACATTAGAATCTACAATCTTCTTTTCACAAAGTGAAGACAAACTCATCTTGAAGATTTCAGACAAGGCATTTCTCCTTCATTTCTTTCAGCAGAAAAGAAAAATCACAGACAAGTTCTCATTCAAATTTCCACAATTTCTCCTGCCCAGCAATGAGATGAAATTGAAAACAAATGAACTGCTTTTTCTCTGAATTTCATGTCTCTTTCTGAACTCTCTTTCCTGAAATCCTTTCTCATCAAACTGTTCTGTTAAACTAAAGATTAGTCCTGCATTAAATCCTAGAACAGGATTTCTGTGTTGAGACTGTGTTGAATTTGTAACATTGTGTTATGAAGACAGATTCTGCTGCCTGTACAAGACCACTATGTAGAAGACAGCAGCAGTGTGCCTGAATAAAAATATTTAACACATTTCCAGAAACATCTACAGGTATTTGCAGCATGTGTTCAGCCCTGAACAGTCTGCAAGATAAATTCAACCCTGTGAATAAAGTTCATATGCTGCTGGAGTGTACAAGAAAATATGAATACAAAATGTTATGATCCAGATGTTTCTAAACAATGAGTTTACAGCTTTGTTAATATACAAATGTTCATAGAAGAAATTAAACTTCAAAGTCACCTTTAAAAATAAAACATAAAACTATATTCAAAATACTTTTAACTAAATAGATTTTAGTAATGCAATTAGTAATTAGTAATGCCTGTTTACCAATAACATGTTTACCGTGTTTACCAATGCCTTATAATAAATACATCAACAAACAGGCACATGCTTATTCTGTATGAGAGATATTTTAAAATCAAATACTTCAGTTCAATGGGGTGTGTTAAGAGTCTGACTCCAGAAAACACACACACACAGAAATGGAGCATGTTCATTGGCTTATCACTGGGACAGTGGGGGAAAGTAATTGGCTATTTCACACATGTGAGAGCTTAACTAGCAGGGTTAAAGAGCCACACAACTAACCTGCCATCAGCAAATGACCCTTCATCCATCATTTATTATCAGACACAGCAGGAAACCAACACATGTAAGACTCCCTCCACATCATCATATACTGCATCCATTATCACTGTGCGTGTGTGTGTGCAGGGTTATCTATATATCTGAGGGGCGAATGTTCTCACTAACATAGTGAAATATAATGACAACCAACTAGAACATTTTACTTGTCCTCACTAAATAAGTCAGCCAATCAGCCAATTCGAGTTTATCTTTAAATCTATTGTCAGTGATCTAATGACAGTGTGAGGGTCAGGTTTAGGGGAGATAGAAAATATCATTAGCTTGATATAAAATTATTGGAAGACAATGGAATGACCTCACTGTGTGTGTGTGTGTGTGTGTGTGTGTGTGTTCTATGTTGCTGTTCAAAAGACAATGAAAAACATCTGAACAGAATACTGGCAGGCACACTACATTATTGTTTTCAATAGTTCACACACAACAAACATACACATCAGAGGGGCTCTGGAGCGTTTCTGTGGACTGTAAGTGTGAGATTCTGGCCATGTTGCTTACATGTGAGTCTGTTGTCGTACACACAGAAACAGACACACACACATAACTTGCCTTAGGTTCACACACACACACAGAGCTGTTGAGTCGAAGCATTTAGATAACAATACAAACTTAAATCTGCTTGTCACAGGACAATTTAAATTTGTTTATCACCTTCATCCAGATTCAAATTCCCAAGGTCCTCTGCAGCTTCACTATGATCTGAGACAAGAGTAAACACTCAAGAATATTACAGGAAGCAAAACAGAGTTACAGTGGTTCTCCAGAACCTCTTTCATTACATCCTCATCTGTGCTTTATGAAACCAATAACTCAGACAGATGTGTCTCCACAGGTCCAGACAAGAAGAAGTCAGAAGTTTGTGAAAGCCAATCACAAGTCACAAGTGGCTTTAAATATTCCTGGTCTCCATGATTGTGTTGTTGGATCATACAGACACAGACATCTGATCAGGACCAGACCCCTCAGGCAGGACATCTGATCAGGACTAGACCCCTCAGGCAGGACATCTGATCAGGACTAGACCCCTTAGGCAGTATATCTGATCAGGACCAGACCCCTCAGGCAGGACATCTGATCAGGACCAGACCCCTCAGGCAGGACATCTGATCAGGACTAGACCCCTCAGGCAGGACATCTGATCAGGACTAGACCCCTCAGGCAGGACATCTGATCAGGACCAGACCCCTCAGGCCGGACATCTGATCAGGACTAGACCCCTCAGGCAGGACATCTGATCAGGACTAGACCCCTCAGGCAGGACATCTGATCAGGACCAGACCCCTCAGGCCGGACATCTGATCAGGACTAGACCCCTCAGGCAGGACATCTGATCAGGACTAGACCCCTCAGGCAGGACATCTGATCAGGACTAGACCCCTCAGGCAGGACATCGGCTCTGTATCTGATCTTTAGTTCAACTCAATATACACAAAGAAACCAAATTAACCACAGCAGACATGATCCTGTGGAAATCCAGCGTGTTTGAGAAATATCTCTCAGAAGCTTTGAGGTTTATGAGGAAGTCACAGTGGGTTTCACTCAGCATGTGCCCCAGACTTGGATACGACCCACAAGGTCAGAAAAGAAACAGGCACACACGCCACAAATGGCACATGAAACATTAATGAAGAGCTCAGACCTTCACTGCCAGAGTGTTCCTCACACAAACAGGCAACATTTCACTCTAAAGAACCAGATAAACAGAGCGCAACGAGGGAGTGAGCGAGAAAGAGAGACCTCCACACTCTGTACGAACATGTCTTTGGCTTGTAGGTCATTTGCTCTTAATTGTAAAGTTGAGCTCATTTACCATCTGAAGTCTGGTCACAAAGCAATACATCACTATTGGATTTACATCAATCTCCAACTACAACCTTTCCAGGAGTTTATTGCTCATCAATGGATTGTTTGTGGTCAGTTAATTCCAGCTGCAACATCGGACAATAGAAAGAGTCTTTAAATGTCAGACGACATCCATGAACATGATTTAGTGACTCAAAAGCAAAGGTAAGAGAGACAAACACTGATCAATCAATACAAACACACTGAAATTCATCCATCAGAAACATGAGGAATTCTTCAGCACAATAATCCACTTCAGCACTAACTAACCCTAATTCAACTTGGAGTTCATTTATTTTAAATTCCTTTATATAAAACATCTCATGAGAGAAGTTTATTACATCACCCAGCAGTAAATGCTCCTAAATGTCATAAAAAACTTAATTTATTCTTAGAATTACATAAACTCTCATTTTTGGGGGGGAATTTGGGGTGAAATATGACCTGGATGTGTTTCTGTAAAATTCACTTTCATTTGCATTAAACAGACATCACTTTCTCCTGGGCTTGGTTAACAGTCATGTCTCAGATCAAGACCAACCTGTTTAATAGCTCTGTCAACCACCAACCTTTTAACCCTTAAATGACAAACTGTATTAGCTGCAGTGAGCAATGCTCTTCTGAGAAAAACCAGAAGGTGAAATCCTTGAAATCCCTGAGGTCTGCTCAGCTCCAGGGTTTTTGTAAAAGGAAAAATCACCCCATAAAGCTGTTCCTAAATTATGACGTATATTCTAACTCTGTAGTCATGTGTAAGAAACATCATTATTTGCTGGTAATCTTCAGCTGAGTCTTCATCCTTTTCAAAGTCACTCCCTTTGTCTGTATCTACTTAAACAACTGTAAAGAGTAAAGTAAATACATTTAGGGTGAACAATTCCTTTAAAGTCTGAAATATCACAGAATGAAAAATTAGTACTTTCAGCGACTGTCATTTTATATTAAATGAGTTTTTCTTTATGAGAACCTAAAGGCTTAATATTATGTATATTATGTGTGCGTGTCTGTCTGTGTTTTGCCTCTAAGTCAAAGACAAATAAGTTGTACTTATTGTCACATTTGTGGTGATGGATCATTTTACACATCCTCCAACACACACAAAGACCTAAAGTAAAACATTGTAGAGCTCCGTAACACCCCCCAGACAAAAAAACAACAGGCCATCCATGTGTCTTGCCCCCTCGCAGACTGAAAACTGCAGCCCAATGAACTCCTGGACAGCTGTAGATGGATGCACCCTTATTAGAATCAGAACAGCACGCTGAAATGGAGGCTGGGGAAGGGCACGTACAGCGAAGAGGGTGTTATTGAAGTCATTTATCATGGGTCGCTCGCTGCACTGAGAATGATGTGTTCCTGGACTCCTCTGAATGCACACTCAGTGATTTCTGATTGTCTCGGGGGAATGCCTCTCCCATCATGCAAATGATATTTAAATGAAAGCTATTAGCTGGATTAACCAGGATGTGGTCAAACAACTGCAAAGGGCTGGAACACGGACAATAGGGGGAAACATTTGCACTGGGCTAATATGTGTAATGCACACAGAGAAAAGAAAGAGGTGGCACACAAAATTAATCTGCCATTCGTCATGGATCTAACGTCTCTCCAACAGGAGCGTTCTAAACTCAGATCAGCTGTCAGTCTGTCTGAGGAAGTATGCATACTAGGGGCCTCATTTATGAAATACACATGAACTGATTTGATTCCAGCTTAACACTTAATACCACAGGGACGAGCCCTTGGACAGAATATGTCTCGTCCCAACTTAACACAGTAAAGTCAATCGTCTGAAGTTCAATCTGTCTGATTACAGCTGATAATCTTCTGAAAATCAATCTGTGGTTAATCATTAAATGTCACTCTGTACAGTGAATGTATCTGTACAGTAAATCAATGAATGCACGCTGAAATATTGCTGGAACAAACCGGAATTATGTCCCTTAATAGGCCTGAAGCAGGGCTGTGTTACACACAGTGTGTGCCTACATGCAAAACACACACTGTGAGCAGATCACACACACATCATTCTGATGTGTCATCCTGAGAACGAACACAGAGAAACACAGAGATCCTGTGCTGTCATTCTGATGTGTCATCCTAAGAATGAACACAGAGAAACACAGAGATCCTGTGCTGTCATTCTGATGTGTCATCCTGAGAACGAACACAGAGAAACACAGAGATCCTGTGCTGTCATTCTGATGTGTCATCCTGAGAACGAACACAGAGAAACACAGAGATCCTGTGCTGTCATTCTGATGTGTCATCCTGAGAACGAACACAGAGAAACACAGAGATCCTATGCTGTCATTCTGATGTGTCATCCTGAGAACGAACACAGAGAAACACAGAGATCCTGTGCTGGTTGACACACACATCTGATCATTTTCTACCACACACCCTCCAGTCAGCACACATGCTTATACCCTTTATGCTGCGTTAAATCAGTGTAGGATGTTTTCCAAATCCAATATCATACCGCAAACTATTTATCAGTAAAATATCTCAAATAACAATAATATTGTAAAATAATATATTCTTTTGGGGTTTACTTCATGTCATAATTCATACCTTTACTGTAATATAACATTTTTCACACAAGGGCTTTCCTGACTTAAAATTGTTAACGCTGGATCATTTTAAACCCCAGGAAAATTAAATCCTGGGTTAATGTTTGTTTGCATATTTGATGTGTCAACAGCCAAGACTGGATACAACACACAGTCGTGTTAAATAAATGCTTGTCTCACGCTTATGCATCACTGATATCATTTGACATTATTATAACGTTCTAACACAGCTCTGTTAGAACGTTACACACTGTACAAGGTTGGCCACGCTATGCGGCGCTAACCACACTCCTAAATTACAAGTGTGGTTAAAAGTGGGCTTTAGAACAACAATAACCAGGGTTAAGCGCAGTGTGAAAAGCCTTATTGTGATACAATTGTATCACTGTGTTACAATTGAAATGTGCTGTGATCTTGAATGTTTACAGACGTGACGTGCAGGGAATGATCAGCGTCTCATCTCCAGCACCATCAGAGATAATAATAACTCAATCTAAGGATTGTTAAGATCAATACGTAATCAGTTCTGCCACAAGAGATTTTCTGCAGCAGGGGCCATACTGTTGGGTTATCAACAAGACACAAGGCCAGAAACATTTATCAGCCCAACATGTAAGAGAGACGGAAACAAGACTGGACCCAGTCGCTGGACCCAGTGATTCCCTGATGGGCTGATAAGGGCATCAACTAAAGCTTTAAAACACTTGGCAGAGGTCAGACAGACAGACCCAGGCTCAAGTATTTATTGGTTAATGAATCAATGTGGCTTTCAGTGAAGACAAAGCTACATACTGAGGCAGGTGGATAGGTCACCCCCACCCGTCCATCAACTTGCTGAGGACCATGCTGAGATTTGCCGGTTGGGTGTCAAGGTGACGACATAATTTACCTACACAAACAACAGGCCTGATTTATAGCTCACCTGTATCTCAGATACTTATAAACCTCCAATGAGTAGACAAGCAGAAGGTTCCTCCCCATTCCTACAATGAAAAACAAAGATCTGAAGATTAACTTTCAGACTATTGACCTGAAATGTGCTGATCTGTTAACTGAAACATGACTTACTAAAGATTAATGACAAAGGATTAATCTAAAGGAACAGCAGAAGTTATATAAAGATAGACCACCTCACAAACACATTCAGAAAATATTTCCATGCGATTTAAACAGGTACAACTGGATGATTTTAACTTTTACAACTTGTTTTTATTAAAAAGAACAGTTCAACCAAAAATGAAAATTCATAATGTATAATGTGAGTGTATTTAATTACTGATCTTTTGTTCTTCAAAGAAGAACTTTCTGGATGTTTACTGGCTGAAGTCAAAATTCTCAGTCATGTTCTGTTTAAGACATGTCTCTCCCTCACCGTCAGTCTGAGATGGTTGATTAACCTGCAGGTGAACATCTGAATGCTAACGGAACATCACACTCTCTTCAGGAGGTCACGTCATCTGATGATGATTCATGTCTGATACACAAACACTGCAGGACCAGACACACTGAAGATTAATACTGAGGGTCGGAGGTTTCCATGAGGTCACTACGCTCATACTAGGCTACAGATTCAACTTTACACACATCAGAAACGTTTCCTGAGAATCAAACCCACAATCTTTGAACTGCTGACACAACACTCTACTAACTGAGCTACAGGAAACTGCGGAGGTGTTCTGAACAGGATCCAATCGGCCCTACAGCCGTGTAGTCACATCCCCTCATTAATTTCAGTTTGCTGCATAATGTCAGATTCTCAGTGATGGTATCAACAGCATCTCCTGGTGTTACGTGAGCTTATCTCTCCATGGCATGCAATTATGTGTCAGTCAGGGAAGCAGCTGATGCACCAATCAGCAGCAATATCCTTCATTTCCTCGTTCATCAGTAAAACTAATTATCAATGTCCCATCTCAAACATCAGATTAATTTTTCCATTGTTCAATGAAAACAAAGGTCACCCAGTGCAGCCCAACGGCATCAAAACAAAGAAATAGAGAAACAAATCTGATGCCAAATCAAGTAACTGAATACATTTTTAGACACTGGATCATGTTTGCAGCTCTCTAACCAACTCGATTCCACTCTACACAAACAAGGTGTAAACAACACAGACCATCACTCAATAACAACATGAAACAGGTCTTTAGAATTAAAGGATTTCCTAAACCTTAAAAAACAAGAACCTGTGGGTTACTCGTGTTCTCTGGCCCCGAATGAATTCTTGTAAGATCAATCAAATTACATTCCACTTTTATCCAGTTAGAAATAAGAGGGTAAACATTTACCTCAACATGAGATGTGCAAACCACCGGTAAAGACGCAGAGATGGACTCCAGCTCTCAGAGACAGAAAATATACAGACAGAGGGTTTCAACACAGGCTGAGACATAAATAATGTGTTTTGAGTACAGCACTATATAAATAAAATTGACTTCACATTAAAAAAATTCACCATTAAAAACATTAAAAAGTTTCCTGAACTTCCTCATGTGTCCAAATCCAAAGAACAACAACTATTTTTGTTTTACTATTTTATGTTTTAGTGATTTCATAGCTAACTTGTACAATACTCATTTGTGCACAACCCGTTATTGCTTTAGTAAAGGTTAGCCTTAGAGGTGGGCTCTGGGGTGGACTTTTATGAATTTCATGGACTTTCTTTTCTTCTAAAATTCAGTTTCCTTATGAATCATTTAAATCAACTCAAAAAATAGTCACGTTTTCTTGTGAAATCAGGTTGATAATTTATATATTTCCGCTCTTTAATAAAAATAGGGGTTATAAGAAAAACATATGAACAGTACATGTTCTCAGTTTGATGAAGTTAATTTTGAGACTCTAACATCTACAGTTTTGGCCTTCACAGAAAACTCTGTGTTTGTGTCTTCACATGGAGAAACAATGTTGTCAGGTGAAGACAGATGATCTTTATGATCAGTAAATTCCTCATGATTAAGTTATCAGGATGAAGAACAGACACAAACATCAGATCCATCACCACTCCTCTTTGACAGATCAGACCAGGTGTAGATCCTCCAGCTGAAGGTGAGGATCCATCAGAACCTTCTGAACTGGACTTCAAGTGGATTGGATATACTGCAAAGTAAATAAAAATACCTTCGTTGATTTCAAGTAAAAATATCTGAAAGTCCCTAAAAAAACATCAGTTTACTTGCAGGCTAGACATTTTACAATTTTACCAGCCCAAGAATATTTAAAAGTGCAACACTGACACATTTTACACATTGACATTGATCAGAACGGCTGTGTTTTGATTTCACAAATTTAAAATAAATGTAAATATGTATTTTTGTCAGTATTAGTTGATTTTTATTTCTGGAAAGCTGATCCTGATGAATCTTAATCTTTAATTTTCCAGTTCACTGATAATGTGGAAATCTACAGATGTCCAGATCTTCATTGATCTTGTGCAAACAGAGAGATTTATAATCATTTTCTGCTTAGTTTAAATAAAGCGTTCCATAGCAGGTTACAAACTTTGGAGAGATCCCACCAGGTGGAACCAAAACATCTATCCTGTGAAGATGTTAAACTGATTCAATCAGCAGACAGTACAAACAGCACAACTCCTGGATCACGTGACAGTTCAACAGAGTGAGGACACGACTCTCTCGTTTCACCTGCAGATCTGAAGAACATTAGCAGTGGAGGACAAAACCATAAAGCAAATTTAACATATGCCAAAAAAACTGTCCCTGTCAGCCACGACAAGCAAAAGCAATTAAATTCATATTGTATATGACCTTCTATCCATCTCTGTCTCCTCCCACTCAGTGCTGGAGGTGCATCCTAAGAAACAGGTGGTCACCATGACAACCCAAAGCAATAAACCTCATCTCCTGCCATATTTGGACTTCACATTCAGGGTTTTGATCTTGGGGCAAATCACATTGTCCACTGTGACCAAAACAAAACAAGCAGCATAATTTGCAATGAAAAGAAGACATATCAGAGGTGCTTGTGGTTGCCAGGACATCACTGATCAGTTGCTAGGGTGTTGTAGAGAGCGAGTCTAAATATCTAAATAACAGCTATTCAACTGGACAATAATGCACACAACCTGCACACTGCCAATGTTTGTTTAAGCCAATCACCTAAGCTCTAAATGTCATGTGACACTCGAGTGTGCACACACAAACACAGCTTCAGGTCCTTCAATTAAAATGATTCTGAAGTGTAATCAGAGCTTCAGAGCTTCTCCTGAGGAGAAACATCTGATGGAATCTGATCTTCATGAACACAGATGTGACATTCTATGAACTTTTAAAGGTCAAACCTGACAAAACTTCTTCCATCTCGGTCCGGTCTGGAGGCTGTAATAAGCACAAACAGCAGGATGTCAGTCTGCGCGTCATGTGACCACATCTCAAACCCTGATTAAGAGCTCCTGACATTTACTGACACCAACACTGTTATTTCCCCAAAGACCCCAGAGTCAGAGTGTCGACAGGACAGGAACCAGTCCATCAGTCTCTTCAACACCCCCATCCCTCATGTAGATTTAGGCTCCACTGTCTCTTACAACAACAGTGACACCATCCAAATCGACCAAAATCACTGACTTACAACCTCACAAGTGCACAAGTGGTGTTGACTAAGAGTGACGGATGATTAAAGACACACTAGATCCTTTATGACAGAATGCCTATACATCAGCTTACACCATGCATTCGAGAAAAATATCACGCACTGTAGACAGATGCCACACTGTTAACACTCATAAAGACATCCTACAAACATTACTGTATAACAGTATCATAACAATATCTGAGCAGGCGACAGCAGAGTGAAGCTTGCACCCGGTTCACTGAGAACTGAGACTGCTGTGAGACTGAAGTTAGACTGCTGGAAATTGTGATTAAACAAGACTCTTGACATCTGAAGTGATCTTGTGATCAAAGTCAAATCTGTCTCTGTTGAGGATGAACAGTAGAAGAGGAAAGTTTATTTTAAACATGGAGATGAGTCAGATGTCTGTCGAACAGGTGTGTTTTCAGTTGTTTTTTGAAGGTTTTGATGTCTCATTTTATTGTTAATTTAATAATTTACTTATAAGTAAAGTAAAACATGACTGTACATTAAACACAGAATTTGTGTTACTGAGAGCCATCAATCGGACTGTCCAGTCACCAGTTCAGAACTCCTGATTGCCAACTGGTGGATGATTAAACAGGTGAATAATATCCATAGACCCATAAGCAAACCATCCACAACACTTTAACAACCATATAGCAACTCACCAGAACACCACTGCAACTGCATAGCAACACCCTAGCAACCACCCACAACATTTTAGCAACCTCTGCACTGGCAAATACCTTCTTTGGAAAACATTCAAATCTAGTATAACGTTGAAATGATTTAGCCTGTAAATTATTATTATGGTAATTAATGAAGCTCATGATTTAATAAACATTTGGTGTGTTGTATTACATTGTATTTGACCATATAAGGGGTTTTATCACCTCTCGGGCTTTATTGCTTGATTTCACTTCATCCATGTTTCTAACGATGATAAAAGAGACAAATGTGATAATGCAGGACTGAACTGTTCTGAGGTCAGAAATCCAGCTGGAGTGTGTAGAAGATCTGGGGCCTTCAGGGGCCTCTGGGGGTCCATAACTGTAGAGCACTGAAGATCTTCTATACTCTGAGACTCACTCGCTCCCTATGTGTCCTAATAAAAGCCTGAGTGTGCAAAATGTCTTTCATAAAACACCTCGTCTCAAAGTTTTAATCATCATCACGCTGGTAAATGTTTGCGTGGGGACTTCATCTATAGTGCAGCTATAGTATCAGCTATAGTGCTGTCAAACACACATGTAAAACACACAATAAACACAATAACAATAAACTGTTGTAATGGCCATGCAATTAATTTGATACAGAACAGTTTATAGCCAACCTTAAAAATAATGGCTGGCCTTTAAATAAGAGGTTCATAGGAGAGGGATGCACAGAAAGAGAAGCTAGTTCATGATTAACTGAGAAAACAGGAATTTTGGGCATCTAAACAAACATTCAGTTTCCTAATAATTTCTGCTAATAAAACAGGTTATAGCAGTAGTGAAGCTCAACTAGTTCAGACTGTGGTCTGAAACAAGGTGACTACACGTTACCTTAACATGTTATCACCTGATAGTATACCAGTCTAACACAGGTTAACCTAGACACTTATCCAGGTTGACCTCACCCCCACTAAATGATCAGTTAGACCAGCGATCTCTAGGCCAGTGAGGTTCACAGAACTGAGTTTAGCTCCAAACCTGATGAAGTGCCTGAAGCAGCTGATCAAGGTATTTGGGATGCTAGAAACATCCAGTTAAGTGTGTTGGAGTAGACTGGAGATAAATTCAGCTTGTCTGTGGACCTCCAGGAACATGGATAATCTGAACTAGATTATCTTGGATTAGCCAGGCAGTATTTAAACCAGCAACCTCAGCCACTGTTAATGTGAAAGATTTGGGTTTCAGCAGACTGGTGATAAACTCCAACCACACCCAGACTGTACCAAGCTAACATCTGTGTGCTTTGGTCTTTAAACAGTCGTAAAGCTGCATCTTCAATCTTGCATGCACATAAAAGTTCAGCCAAGCGTAACCCGGCGAGTAAATCATAAGAGCTATCAATAAATAATTACATTTAAATGTCTCTTAATGACCAAACTTTGCTGACAGCGCTGTGGTTTATGAGATCTGATGAGGGCTGGATGCTTTTATAGCATGCGGTCGTAAAGAGAGGCTGTGATTCGCTAATGACACATAGAGTTCAGATAAAAGTCTTTCAAAACACAATAAGAGCATCAACAGCGCAGGGAAACATCACTAAAGACCCATTAAATGAGAAAATACAGCAAAAACTGAGTGTTTCTTCAGTCAGACAGCACCAGCGCAGAGAACTGATCTGAAACCAGTGAGACAGACTCCATCAAAAAACTCAAGCAGCAGTAACTTTATCTAACAGATGTTCCTACAAGCACTCGAAGGAGAGATTAGCACGATCAAACTGGATTTGATCCAAACTGGCAGTAAGAGGCTAATTAGGGCTGTTATTCTGCTACAGTGACCAGTAACCCAGAGCACAAAACCTGTATGTTTAATTCTGTTCCCTCTGAAACATGTACAATCAATTATTAATAAGAGCTTTAGATGCAGTTTAATGACCATCTAACAGTGTACGAGCAACACAAGACACAAAAATATATCTAGAGTTTACAAGCTTTAACAGTTGGCAAAACCTCCATAACTTTATTATCATGTGTAAATTAATAAGGGCCACATTTTAACCTATCAATAAATAGAACCGGTCCTCATATGCTGTGATTAAAAAATAAGAAAAATACTTCATCATTTTGATAAGATCATGTAAGCTCTCCCCCATGTGCTCACACATACACAGCCTCTCCCACCCACTGTGTGCGTGCCAGACAACTACCTGTGATGTCATCCAATCACAAGCCAAGCAAGACCCCCATGGTGCCCCTCCCCCGACTTCATTTACACATATGTGCATAGACAATCCCTGCCGACTGAACATGCTAACAACAGCGCGCACACACACACACACACACTTTTATCAGTGAGATTTCTGTTGGTTTATATCAGAATTATAACCATCAACAGGACACACCTTGTCAATATTCACACCTGCTCATTTTATGGCCAATGGCTGAATGTGATCTGTTCACAACACAGAGTTATACACACACGCACACGCACACACACACACACACACACACACACACACACACACACACACCAAAAGTGTGTATTGTACAATAAAACCATCATGTGGCTTCATCACAGGACAGTCAGACAGATAACTCTCTCTCTCTCACACACACACACAATCATTTTTAACACGTCCTTCTAGAAGTGTGTCATTGTGTTGCATTTATGTTTAACTATCAGTAGCATGACTCTTATAAAATCATCCACATTATTAATTAGCTTCCCTGTTGCTCTTTGTGTCTGTCCTGCATCATCATTACAATCACCACATCACAACATAATAATTGCCATAACAATAATAATCACAATAATCAACACATCACAAAATAATAATCGCCACAACCAAAATCACTGCAGCATCACAATATGACAAACCTGATTATCAATTACTCAGAAAACAAATAATAATTAGTTATCTTTCAGTCTGATTTAATCAGGCTTTAATGACTGAACCCTTAAACACATGATCAGGCTGAAAACTGAGAGGATTATTGGATCTAAATCTACGTGGTACTGAGTATACGGAAAATAGATGTAAAACTGGAGTCTGCGTAGCTAAAATAAGCTGTTAACAAAATGTCAGTTCAGGTGAAAGATCAACACTGACCCCTGCAGGTCAGATAGAAACACTGCAGCCCTAGATCACAGTTTATCCCAGATGTTTATGACTTAAAATAACACCACAAAGATCATATGAGGATTAAATACTTCATAATATAATAGTTCATAATAGACAACAAAGTTAACATCGTAGTAAACTTGAGAAACCTCTGGCTTGGGGCGACGTTTTGTGTCATAATGTAAATGCGTCCGTCTCTGGTCACAGTAAATAATAATTCTCGCTGTTATATTAAATAACAATACGATTCTATAGTATTCCCATAGCAATAATAATAGACACAGCAAATCAAATATTAACAGACATATTCAAGGTGAGTGATTAAAATTTTTGGCGGTAGGTCGAGTGTCTTTTGCAGCGCTACGCGGCAATATCTTTAAAATACATTTTTAAAATACAGAATCATATGATACAGAAAATGAACATGTATTATACTGCTATGCCTCTGTAAACATAGCGAATACGGGGGCATGTTAGTATAAACGCTTAATTATAATAGAAGTTTAACTGGATTGCATTTCTGACAATGACATTTAAGTTGTTAACATCATATTGCGCAAAACCCAGCACAACGGCACATCTACAATGTGCCACCCCTATTGTGTCCCTCGGGTTACTGTACAAAATGAGACATGAGAAGATCTGGACATCTCAATCTGTGCTAAGGAACCAAAACGATATAACCGACTGACCTGAGCCCAGAGAATGAGATAAAATGTCAACTACACCAGAGTGATCAGAGTTAGTACAGAGGTATGAGCACACATTAATTCTCATTACATGTGAGGAAAGAGAAACAATTTAAGCAATTTTATGGAATTCTTGTTTTAGTTTTTAAATGTAACATGTTGTTAATCAGCATTGCTTTTCTTTCAGGGAAGAAACGAGCAACACTTCATGAGTATTTATTTCTTACATATTAATTATTTGGAGCAACTGGGCTTGCCAGGGTAAAGTTAAAGATGGGGCAGGCAATTTCAGAGAGGCCGGCAATAAGAAGCTAGCTTTTAAAGCATAAGATCCTGCCCCTCCTTCAGAGTGCTTTCCAAAGCCATGCCTCCAACACAAATACACTGATGACAGAAGATGAGCCGCATGCATGATCCGGGTGCATGGAGGTATGCACATACAGATTAACAGGCAAATAGGACATCCTTGAACATTTCATGGTTCTGCGCCTTTCACAGAAGATATTGATTGATACAACATACATAGAATGTCATTAGTACAGATATCAGTAATGTTAAGAAGGTGGACTCTATGATGCAGTTGCGCTTAAACTAGCAGTCCATTTAGAGTTAACATTGAGACTTCATGAGCGACTTAAAAATTAGACCTCAATATTTTAATTAAAACAGTCAATACAGAAATTTGCCCTTAGCAGTGCTTACAGTCAAATAATTTACCATCATTTATTTAACAAATCCAGCCCTTGATTCTGATTGGTTGTGTTGTGTTTAAAGTTGTTGAACCCGTGACCTTATTACATCGGTATGCCGAGCCACTGTGTTGCTGTTTTACTACACTGATGGAGGACATTTTTTTCCCAGTATTATTACATTTTTGTTGCTGTTTAGAATATTTAGAACTGTGAATCAAAAGTGAATCAGACACAAAAAAACATATTTGTGTCAACACATAATAATTATTGAGTTTTAATCCATAGTACAGAGTTTGTTGTTCTCTTAAGCTAAATGATTTCCAAAACTGATATAGCTAAACAATGAAAACAGTGTAAACCATGATACCTCCACCAGTCTATTTACAAAGTGAAAAATGTTATAAAACCTGTTTTATTATTTCCAGTTGAACCCTCCCACATCACTCTGAAATCATTTCATCTACAAATATCTTATAATCATTTCTTCATTCTTAACACTGAAAAGTAATTAAATAAACCTTTAACCTACCTTCATCTTCTGTAAATGAAGAGCAATATTTCTCCTTGAACTGTTGAACGGCTGTGCGATGAAGTTTGTT
Source organism: Botia almorhae (assembly GCA_036877575.1). Classification (NCBI taxonomy): domain Eukaryota; kingdom Metazoa; phylum Chordata; class Actinopteri; order Cypriniformes; family Botiidae; genus Botia; species Botia almorhae. The sequence goes on from JAZGTJ010002492.1 coordinate 39,625, forward strand.
TCATTTCATCCACATTTGCACTTAAAATCAGTAATAATAACACTGAAAATTAGTATTAATCTTCTGCAACTAAACAATGGAGACAAGGATTGTTCGTCTGTAAGACAATGACTATGTAAACATCACTTTCACTTTCATCCAACTAAACCTGCCGTGGGCAGAGCGTCAGACAACACAGCAGGTTTCTCAGTACTCTTCAGGTGTGTGAGAATAAATTATTGTCTGTTAACTTGATATATTTCAACTACAATCTTTGACTATCCTAAGGCTCTATTTCAATTAGACTAATGTTTGAGATTTCACTTCTCAAATCACAGATCAAGTTTGGGGTTAGTAATTGATCCTGTTGTATACCTCATCAAGTAACAACATAACTAGTCTGTAGCCTAATGTCAGTGTATCAGAATCCCAAGTGAGAATGAGAGACACACGAGCTGTTGCTTTGGTCTCTATAAACTTTAATTGAATAAAGCAGATATGCACTGACAGTCTTTATCTACAGCATCTTGGAGAAACAAATCTGAGCAGTTCAGCTCCACAGACCTTTAAGTAACCAGCAACACACAGCCAATGAGTATGAAGATCAGACACCTATCAAGCATCTGTCCTGTGAATAACTGCAGCTGCTGAAGCTCAAGGCATCCATGCATTTAAACTCTCACACAGATCAGACGCAAAAGCACTTTGTGATTTAAATGCTGAAGAAACCACACAAGCAAAGAATTTCATCTTAAACCCAAACACTGAAGCTTAACTTATTAATATTAGATCATTAAAATCAATTTAATGCTCTGGTACATTATGAGAAAATAATCTTGCTCTGTTTCTGATAGATGTCTTAACCAACTGTTCTTCAAACTTAACTGAAACAGACAGCCTCTTCTCAGCTTGGTAAACCATAATACACCTCCATCATTAAATTGTTATCTGTTAGAAGCAAATATAAGCAAAACAAGAACACTGTACACACAGTTTCTGTTTCTGAGTTAACAGACATGAATCTGGATCAGCAGATAAACTGATTGGGAGTCAGTTGATGTGGAAATGCAGACAGACTGAATGTTTTGAAGTCAGTTAGGATTAGTGGCTGTATAAACAAGAAAACAGTTCAAACAAAAGCAGTTTTAATTTGTGCTCAATTATCAGTGTAATTCTGTTTCATGTGGTTTTCTGTCACAATGTTTGTGACACAAAACACTATTGAAACACTATTGTTATTCTGTATGAACCAGCCAGTAAAACTGATCCAGAGTCAGAACTCTGAGACAGATTCTGAGTGGGTTTCTCTTCTGCTCACAATAATGATCAACTGTCTCTTTCCTCTTTATAATATTTCAGCAAAGAAATAAAAACACAGGAAAATATGAGGTTCTACTGACACATGAAATTAAGTTATGTAATGCATCTGTCTATCTCTCCTTTTCTCTCTCTGTCTCAATCGCTCTCTCAGATGAGAGTTCAACTTTAAACATCTATAACTTCTATCAGATTTGCTACTATGAAAAAGAAATCAATATTAAAGGAAAAGATCATTTTTTTTTAAATTATTGCATATTTAATCCTCTAGCATGATGAACTCTGTCTGTTCTGTATTCTATGGTGTAGAATTTGTGTAGAGTTGAAATGTTTGCACACAAACAGATGTGCTTTAGTCCTGAAATAGAAGATAACCAATATTCAAAGCACATAAAGACAAACATCAGACACTCAATCACTGATCATTACCAGAACAGTCATGAACAATACACTGCACTTTAGGAAGAGTCATAGGAGCACTTCCTGTGTCACATCCTCCTCCACCAATCAAAACTCCAGCTTTACCACAAGCAGGCTGACAGTATGAGATCAGAGATGTTATAAGGCATATTGAAGAGTTCAAATAGCTCGTCTGTGGTGACAGAAACACTGAATCTGTCCTGGATCTTCATGTCCTGTCTGGAATTCATCAAGTCTTTTGTTGTGAGGAGCTTGAATTCCAGTGACAATATCTGTGGGTTTGTGTGGCGTCTGATTTATCCTGTGAGAGTTCTTGTTCACTGTTAGTGAAGACTGAATCAGGATACATTTACATTCAGAGGAACAAACTGAGGAGCACCAGCAGGACCAGAGAGAACATACTGAGAGACTGAGCCGTCAGAACTCCACCACCTGCACACAGAGACATCAGAAACAATCACATTTAACCTGTGTAAACACAATCACAGAACAAATTACATTTAACCTGTGCAAACACAATGACACAACACAATCACATTCAACCTGTGTAAACACAATCACAGAACAAATCACATTTAGCCTGTGTAAACACAATCACAGAACAAATTACATTTAACCTGTGCAAACACAATGACACAACACAATCACATTCAACCTGTGTAAACACAATCACAGAACAAAT
>JAZGTJ010002493.1:0-42002 GCA_036877575.1 Botia almorhae
ACCTTAAGGGTTACCCCGCTGGGACAGTTCACACTACAAAGTCCAGGTCTCCTGGAAAGGACACACCCATGACAGGAGTGTAGATTATTTTCTAAATCTTAAGGCCTTAAAATGCTACATCCCGCAATAATAGAAATTAGATCTTTTTACCAATCACACCATAACCTTTAAAATTATACCAAACATGGACATGACAACTAAATGACATCACACTGTATGTTGCATATTTATGTTCAGTAAGCTCTATTGATCTGACCCAGAGGCAGGGGGAAGTAAGAGGGAGGGGGAGAAGCCAGATGTGGAATTTAAGGTATCCATGCCTTATGGGGGAAAGCAGGAAACAAGGCCTGAGATAAAACACCTCATGGTGTTTTATTGCTTTCTATACACAAACCCCCTAGTTTCCCCCTAGACCAGCCGCCTTACACAGTAAACCATCTCTATGTAAGCTGGAACAGCACATCATGCTTAATATGATACCTGTCATCTATCATGTTAATTCAGTAAATGTCTCATAGTGTCAGAAGTATATACTGCTTTAGTTGGCAGTCTGAATACATTACACTCTCATAGACCACTGAGATATGAGGTACAAGACGTCACATAATATTTCTAATACACGTCCATTTATTCATATAGTTCAAATGTGTTGTAGTTAACATCAGTTTAGTAAAATTGGTATTCAAAAACCAGCTATTAGTATCCTTAATCAGTTTTATTAATATACATCTCATATTGAACAATTAAAATTTATAATATCATGTACGCTGTTTTCCAAGTTGTACATATTTGAAAATTGTTCTGTTTTTCTTTTCGTGTAAAGCTACTTTGAAACAATGCAACATTGTAAAAAGCACTATATAAATTAAATTTAATTAAAACAATTGAATTTTAATCTTCAGGATGGTCGGAGCAGGGTTTGACACACCTGCTGTAGAAGTACCACAAGACAAGGTAAATACATACAAGGTATAAACAGACAAGTTGCAGTATGTAATAGATAATGTACACTTGTTTTTGCAAAACATTTCAATCTAAAAAATAAACCCATACCAGGGTGATCACAGTAACACAATATCACACTTATTAAACTACTACAGTACTTACAGAATAAATTGCCAAATAAATGAACAACAAAACTGATTTGAGATTAATTATGTGAAAAGAAAGAGACCAGTCTTTAATTTATTTACTTTGAGGACTAATTATCTTAATTTGTCTTTAGTTTCATTTTTGGTTACACTAACTTTTTTTTCTGTTGGTTTTGATGGTGTGGCACAGAGGTTAAAGGTCTAGGAGGATCCCATCGCTAGGGCTGGGCAGGTTGTTAGGTGTGCAAAACTGACACAGCACAAATTCAGAAAAGCAGAAGATTATAAATGGCACTTTGTGGGTAATTCCTCTATGAAATCAAACAGTGCAGATATACAGTAAGGTGCAGATCTTTGAGTTAAAACCACTGCAGTCCACAATCTTTTGCATGTGTAGCTTTTTCTTTATTATCCAGTAACCATTGAAGTGACACTAAAGAAAGTAACAAAGTAATGGTTTTTACCACGTCACAGCAGAAAATATGGTTACAATAGAAATATCAGGGAACTAATACTTGACAAGCACAAACGGACCACAGCCAGACTAAATGAACTGTATTACCTGGAAGAAGAATTTGGCCAGTACATTTACATTTATGGAACTGGGCAGACGTGTATAATCCCCAATTTTCCCACTGTGTTTCAAAGGAAATGATTTCTGTTGAGCAGTCTCAACATGGTCACTGAAAAATTACATTTTACTACATAATTTCTTCATCGTCTGTAGTAAAAGAACAGCATGACTGTGTTAAAAAAAATCCCAGCATGTTAATCAGACAGCATCCATTCAGCTCCTGAACAGACTCATTCCTGAACAGACAAACTGACGCTAAACAAAACTCGTCAATAAAGGAACTAACAGATAGTCAACAAATATACCAGCAGAATAACTTTGATCTTTTTTTGCAAATAACTAGCAAACTCTGAATTAGAAAATCTTACATATAGAACAGTGCAAAACTGCTTATGTGCATCCAGGATGCAGAACAATGACCTCTGTGTATCCTTAGCTCTCAAGCTTGCTGAAAACATCATCACCAAAAATCTCACTCAATGATCAATTCCAATAATTGTTGTGTTGGCAGTAAAATGGTAAGTGGCTTTATACACTTTTACAGAACTATAAATCCAGGTTGGCATCTACCTTTGCTGGCTTCCTGTTACTTCCTTTTGGCCTGAGCGGTGTCCCTTACCAGCTGTCTGTAACTGGACTTCAGTCAGTCTAGCTCGGTTTGGATGACCTAAAACTCTATAACAGATACAAAAATAAAAACAAATCAAAATCCACATCAACATGACTCACATGTGCAAGACAAATACCACATTTGTCACTTCTAATCTAATGTGTAAGAACCATTAATGAAAATGACTGTTTAGATATTACATAACAAGGACATTTGTTTACTCAATCAAAAACTGAATATTTAATCTGCATATACTGTCTGAAAAAGCTAATTATTCAGTAATAATGTAATTCAAATCATTAGAAATTACATGTCAACTCACCAACCACAGTTGTATATAGTGTTGCTTGTCTCAGCACACACCAAATCTGTAGGAATAAGAAACCAAATCTGAATAATAATATAGAAACCAAACCAATAAGAAACCAAATCTGAATACAGAGAGGTATTGATTGAATATTGATTCTAAATGCAAATTCTGAATGTGCATATTTAAAAATCTGCCCTGTGCTTTCATCTAGTGTTTCTTTCTAATGTCTGAATGCATTTGGAAGGAATCCTAGAGAAATCAGCATGTGTGTTACAGAATATTAGAGAATGCTTCTGGCAGAACATCTTTAGAAACATACTTTCTGTCCTCATGATGACAGTAAAAAAGGATCAGTATCTTAACAACGTGCGTAAAGTAGAGATGGTTTAAAAACATTATATTGTGGATACACAGTATAAGACCTACATTGACCAGAACTAAATCAATCAAGCATAGGACATTGTTACCGTTACTCACGATCTCTATTCGCCCTCTGCATCATCCACTTCATGACCTCCATCACATGCAAAGTGTCCTGTACTTTGATTAGGGACACACCTCCATAAACGGCTTTATGAAGTTTTCTGAGTGAGTGAATAAAATATAAAGCTAGAGTGTTTGAATATTTTGGATCCAAATGGAAGATTTGTAAAAACAACACCTAGATGTTTATATTACCTACAGTGTGTGTCAACAGACAAATGTGTCAAGCAGGTAAATAAACTTTCTGGTCAGGTCTAGGAGACCATCACAAACCACAATCTACACAAAAGGATAAATCCAACCTTTGTTTGTAACAACATTACAGGTTTCTATTAGACGCATCCATTGCATTTAATGGTCCCAGCTTTCAAGCAGTTTTGTGTCAGAAAAGTCCTCATCTGGTTGATGTGGGAGTTTTCTGATACTCTTCCTTCTATGGGGCCAATTCTTTTTTCATTACCACTTCCTATGGGGACCTCATAAAGAGTTGCTCTGTATGCTAATCAATCAAAGCAACTTTGTTACATTAACATTTTATTCTTGCAGTCAGTGTTACAAGCGTCTAGCCATTAAATGCATCGGACCGGGTACTATAGAAAAGTCAATTGTCTATTGTTTATTGTCTAAATTTCTACTTTGTAAATTCTCACTTCAGATTTGTCCAGTGCAGCGAAACTCTTCTCATGGGTAAAGATCCATTATAATAAATAATGGTGTGAAGAGTATAGTGAGTACAGTACGGTTGAGTCTGAGGATATGGCGATATTGAGCTGAAAGCAGGAACATCTGATCCATCCACACAGCGCAGGGAGGAGCGCACAAGCAGTACATCATACATCAGAACAACAACAACAACGGGTTTTCCGTCGGCATATAATATTCAGATTAGCTAAATATTCAGCACATTTTTTGCACAGTATACACTTATTCACAGATTTTGATAAATATATACATCATTCTATTAATTTTTAAATTGGCAAAACAGGACAGATTTGTTTTTTTTTGGTAAGGTGCGTTACTTTAAATTCCAGAACTTGGCTTCACTCTCCAAAATTCCATTTTTAAGTTTCAGTGCGTGCCATGTTTTATTTACATTTATTCATTTAGCCAACGCTTTTATCTAAAGCAACAAAGAAAGCATGCATTAAACATTTTGTCCTAAGAACTGACAACATTTACAAGTACTTTACTTTACGAGTACTTTAAGAGTGTCACGTGTCTGGGTGTGTTTTGAGTTGTTTTTGGAGCTTGTGATGGTCTCCACAGATCGGATAGAGGCTGGAAGCTCGTTCCACCAGGAAGGAATAGAATAGGTTAACATTTTAGAGGGTGATATGGTTCCTGGTTGTGGGGGAACAATCAGACGTCCCTTATTCACATACTGTAGTTGGTGGGAGAGGACATATATCTAATATGAGTGAGATGAGGTAGGAGGGTGATGTTCCGGTGACTGTCCTAAAGGCCATAGTCCTAAATTTAGAAACCCTAGAAACTTAAATTTAATGCGGACGGCTAAAGGTAGCCAGTGGAGTAAGATCAGGAGGGGTGTGATGTTGGCTGTCAGGGGTTTGGCTGCATTGGCCAGCCAGAAAGGCATTGTAGTTGTCCAGCCCTGTTTTTAAAGAACATGTTTTCTTGGGTCTCTATAGTCTTAAAACAAGCTAATGAAAGTGAATTGAAACAAAAGTTAATGTAGGAAATCTGCTGAAGAATCTAAACCTGAAAACTGACCACACAGTGTGCTGTAACTGACTCCATCGTCTTTTGTGTAGCCAACAGTCAAATCACCTGTAAAAAATAATCAACCAACACTTCAACCTGAACAGGACACCAGGCAGGTTTTTCTATAGCAGAACAGTTCCATGCATAAACACTTTCTACAAGTTAAACTTTATCAAGAGCTTAATTTAGTTATCTATAAAAAGAAAAGAAAAACAACCACTAATGCCTGGAAAAAATAATAGGGGTCAAACTGGGTTTGTGGTAGACCACAACTGTAGATGCTAAAATTGCCGGACCTACAGGAAACTCACAAAACAAAATTGAGGTTTGCATAGATCTTTATTTTTTTGTATAATCTATAATTCGCATATTAACATCAATTAAATAAAAGAAAAGAGCAAAATAATCTTTAAATTACATGTAAATGACAATGCACTGTATATATAGTACAAAAATAGGCCATATTTTTCTCAGGTAGTCATACAAATGATTGGTGACTATTCGGGGCTCTACATGCATCCGTTGACTTTATTATAAAGATGTAATAAAATTAAAGGTGAAAGTAACATCATATGACTCCAGAAGGTTAAGTGTGCACAAAGCTTTGTTGGGCCTGAACACAAGCAAAGATATTTTACCTTGTGCAATGAAACCATCGCAAAGGTGAAGGCAGACTGTGTTTGTCTCATGTATAGACCACTGCTGTCACACACCAGCGTTCTGACCACAATAAGACAAAAAGCCCCTGAAGACATTTTTGGGAGTGTCTTAAAGGGTCTGTCAAACTAACTTCGAAGAACTCTCTTTGGTCATGCCTTTGCAAAGATCTTGAGGCTTTTAAAAACACCAGTGTAATAGCAAACCAGCACTGCAGAGGGCATCACATAATCTTAATGGGGTCAATCTTACTCTTTAGATAAACAGCAGTGCAAAGAAAAATAAAGAGGAAAGAAACAGAATGATAAAAGTGAGATTCAAGAAAAGAAGATTGAACAATGAACTGTATACAGTACAGAGTTATATATAGTTTTTCTTTGTGAAAATTGTTTAGCTAAACAGTAATTTTGTGATTTCAGAGTAATTTGCTGATTTTACTGATTAAAGAACAGGGAGGAACCCACAAAACAACAACATTGTAAAGTCGACGAGCTGTAATATATTTAACACCCATGAAAATCATGGGTGTCATGAATACAGATGTTCTGTGAGAGGATGAAGATCAGCAGGATGTGTTTGTTTTGAAACAAAGATGTGCTTTAACTGTAATAACTTATGGTTAAAGTACATAAACAGAGTCTTTTGTATTAATGGTGAAAATAGTACGCTTTTAATAACTGGCCTAAGTACAATCATTTTCTTAATTTGTTTTGTGTAGCTACAGAAAGATGGTTTTGAAAAGGCTGATAACAGTAACTTAGAAATTACTGCTTAAGATTGTGATTACACGCTAAAGGATGTCTGATGTCACCTATGAGAACATCGCACAACCTCTGTTAAGTGCATGTATTCACATACAAACTCATGCCTCTATTGGTTCTCTATTGCACACATTCAATGCATTAAATTGCTTAATTTATATCATTTCTTAATGATATAGCGCAACATACGTAATCATGAATATGTAAGTCAAAATGTAAAATTAATTAATAGTACTATATTCAAGTCACTTATACACTAACTGGGCAAAGTGTTCTATCAATAATAAAAACAATAAAACAGTACAAATGCAAGAGGGATAAAACCTGATGGATGGACTGTTTACCAAAATTAGCAGACAGAAAGAGTCAACCCTCTACAAAACTCTTATGCAATAGCTGCTCCAGTAGAAGGGTTATGTGGGCCCTTTCTCTGATTACTTTAATAAAAAAACACCCAGATTGTACAGACAAAACCTCCAATTACTCTATACGTAATAATAGATAACCACTACAGACAAAAAAGGAAGTCCTTTTTGATGGGCCTTTGGCAGGGATCTTTTCTAGCGTTTTACACCCATGTCTGGAGAACAGAATTACAAGAGAAAAGCTTAAGATATGTTGCTGAGCTGGCTCAGAAAAACTGGCAGGAACCATAGAGCTGGCAAAGACAGAACACAGGGTTACAGCCATTTCAAAGGAATAGATGATCTGAAAAAAACAACTTTTATCCTCATGTCATTCCAAACCCAAATAACTTACTTTTCTTCATGAAACCTAAAGAAGAGCATCTGAACTATGATCACAATAGTTTTTTCCATACTATGAAAATAAATGGGGACTAGTTGTCAAGCTCCAAAATGCACGAGAAACACCTGTGAAGTAGTATATATATGATTTGTGTGCTAAATTCCAAGCCTGAATCGATATGATTGCTTTGTGTGAGGAGCGGACCAAAATTTAAATCGTTAATGCTCAAAATCGTTTTTGCTTAAAATTTCTATTTAATTATTTTGTGTGTTACACAGAAAAGATGAGTGAACTAATCTTTTAACTGCCCACACAAAAGGACAAAATGCATTTAAGCCATGTAGATGCTCATGTTTCAGACCATGTACAAATAGTCATATGTTCTTCTAAAAGGCTCCCTGCAAAGCTGCCGCGTGGTCTGACTTGATATAGACAGTTTTCTTGTGAAAAATTGTGTTTCATTGCAAACATTTTACTGTTATTTTGAAAATCTCACTGGGCATTTAAATGAGTTTCTGACATGAATATAAAGACCAACAATAATGGTGTTTATTGTAGTTTTGGGAAAGCCCTGCTGACAAACCAAGAACAGTGCCTCTTCCTCATGACTTTGGATTGGAAGAGGCAGCCACAAGTGAATCAACGTGAATCTGTGTGAATCAATGTGAATCATGGCTCATTGCCAGGAGGGGTGGCAAAACAAACACAAAAAATCCTCAGGAGAGAAACAAGAAGTGAGATGTGTTCAGACAAACCACAGAAGGAAAGTGCACCCATGGCTACGAGAAGAGAACAGCAGCGCAGTAGAGGCTAGAAAGGGAAGGATATGGTCAGGAAGGGGTTAAAGAGCACTTTGTGTTTTGATGAAGGCAGTCCTCTCATTGTGGATATCATACTCCTCATTCTCAGACTCCGAGTTGACCTCGTTCTCCTGCCAAACGCTGGGGATGCCCTTATAGGCCAAGGCGGTCCGGTTCAAGCCAAACCCCACCAGTAAGCCGGAGCCTGGCCCTGCCTCCGCAGAGATCAGGTTGTTCTGGTTGTGTGTGCGCAGCTGTAGCAAGCCGAACACGCCCACAAATGTAGCCACAATAAAGGCACAGCTGAGCACCGCCACTGTGGCGGGCAGGTGAGGGGTAAGGTCCGGACGAAGATTCTGAGAAGAACCGCCACCCTGTGATCGGCTGTCCTGAGTCTCTCGATGGATCTGGTTTTGGTGCAAACAGGTGCTGGTGATGGGGTCCAGATGGCTGTGAGGGGGGCAGGAGAGGCAGTCCTGAGGTCCCGTGGCACTGCAGGTGAGGCAGACGGCGTGACACGGCAGGCAGGCGCGGTGGGGGATGGGCAACACCTCGTTGCTGGGAAGGTAAGTGGAGCGGGTGCCCGGGGTGAAACCAGCTGGACAGTCTTTCACGCAGCCCTTCTGGTACAGGTAGAACCCTGGGTTGCATTCTGCATGAGGAAGAGCAAGTAAACTTTAATCACTTACGAAAGATTTAAGATATACAGCACATATCTCATGTCGTTAAGTCCAGCCGAAACCAATACACTGTTCTGTAGAGGCATAATGTTTTGGGTTCATAAGTTATTACCAACAGAAAATCATGTTGACTTGTCCCCGAGTTAATTTCGAGCAATGTAGTTTGGTATATAATTGTAATCTTTGTTGTGACTGTATGCTAGTCTATCATCCTGCTGTAAACCTAGCTCCTAAAGGGGACAATAAAAATCAAACAAGCAGTTGTTTTCTTAAAAATTACTTATATAATGGATGTCTATGAGGTCACCGTTACGAACAGCTGAAAAGCTTATTAGTAGTTCAAGCATTGGCAAAAATTGGGTAAAAAACATTTGTAGTTTAATTTTTTTTAGATGAAACTACTGTTCTAGATGGATTTCTGGTTATGTGTTACTATTAAATTTTATTTACACAGTTGCTTTTTACATTTTGTATTGCTTCAAGGCAGCTTTACATATAATGAAAAATAAAACACAGAAAACAGAGAAATTATAAAAGAATCACAGAAAACAATATATGGTATTATTACAAATGTTATTCTTCATTATAAGATGTATATACTGTTTTATGACTATAAAGTCGATTGAACTGATGTTAATCACAACACATTTGGACTATAAATGCCTTTTATTACATGTAAAGTCTTGTACCTGTATTCAGACTGCCAACTAAAACATTATATACTTCTGACACTATGAGACATTTAGTCAATTAACATGATAGATGACAGGTATCATATTAAGCAAGATATGGCATGTTGAAGCTGCAATTCGTAACTTTCTAGGATATAAACTGAGAGCTGATAATAGTGATTAATATCTATATATGTATTTATTAATTGTCAGGTCTGATTTTGTGACATTATATCAAGCACTAAAAATTGTAACAGATGTGGTGACAGAAGCATAATGTTACTAATTGCAGCTATTACGTCACACTGCTGTGAGTAGGCAGGGGACTCAAATATAGAATCTAACAGAGCTGGAGGTACTTAAGTAGACAATAGAAAGATTAATAAAGAAGTCCATTATATTCCCTTAAGGGTGGTAATCTAGATGACCTGTAAATGGGACTTCTTTTATTGGCGTGGCACTAATGTCACATGACAATATTAACAGTGCACAAGTCACCAGGTTTATAAACTAAGAAGTCAAAACTGCTCAAGAAACTCAGCTCAACCTGAATCAAGAACAGTTCTTAAAATAGGGTGTTGGGGGGCTTGCCCCTGTGAGAAAGTGAGATAGCGTTGCATTGTCAAGGCTTATTCACAATTTAAAGACTGTTCCCCACGCCCATAAAACAAATATGATGCAGGACATTCACTCTCCTTTTAAACATGCAAAATCTTTATACATTTTAGATAGTCCTGAATAATTACTGAATCACTCAGGTCAGCATCGCCTGACAACACTAAGGCTTATCTGCTAACTGGTGCTTTTTAGCAGGAAATCCTATTTGGTAGGTTGGCTTGACACGTTTGCTTGCTGTAGTAATAGGTATTATTGCTTGAAGGGGGTTCCAGTGGCATCAGTAACAATCCTTCACCACATGGGGTCAGTAGAATCAGGAAGTGTCACTCTGGGTTTGAAACATGCTCTGAGGTCTGGCACAGATGATAGGCTCATGCTTATAAACATTCATTAATACTTCAGAGTCAAACCTAAACTGATAAGTAATCAATTGATCAGGTACTCGCTCTGCAACCATTACTCAGCTAGCAAAATACTGTTTGAATTTTGCACATGAATTTTGTGATATAATGATTTACAATGAAATAGACATTACATCCTGAATACCACCACCAAAGTCTGCAGTTACATCTGAGGGCATCGGGTGGTGCTGTGACCACATGCAGCTCAAGTTATCAAAGAGAATAGACCCGCCCCCATTAGTTACTGTTGCTACATGACAAAAATGTAGTCCTTCCACTGCCAGTTTCTGCACTCCCTGGAGAAATAATGGATCATTTCTGTACAAATGACATGTTGACTGCAGACAAAAGGTTGAAAGAAAGGATAGAAAGGATGTGAAAGCGACTCTAAAGAAAGACTGAAGCTAAAGCCTATCGGTTTACAGGGTAAAATGTTCAGATAGGCTCCACAGGTTTCTGTCAGGTTTAGTAAACAGGTAAAGTTGTATATTCCTCCGCCTGTCTGGGTACCTGCTGTCTCCACTGCAACTCCCATATGAGCAATTTTTTAACCATTTTTACCTTTAAGTTCACCAACATTAATCTACATAATGCATGATTGGTTTGTTGGACATAGTCAGCATTATGATTACCTGTCTGATGGCCTGTCTATTAAACTATCTACTGGTGCAGGGTCAACTGTCACCCGCATTTGACCACAGTAAAGTATGGAACTTTGTTTAAACTGACCACCATGATGTGTGCAAGCTTTGTCAGGTGAAGCTGAACACCCATCTGAAACCATGCCATCAGTTTTGAGGAAAGGGACGAGGAAATTCAGGTGAATTTCAGCATTCCCCACTGCAGCAGTTAGACAGAGATGTGCTCATTGCTCATCTCAGAGCAGTGTTAAACTGGCAGAGATAGCCTGAGTTGAGAATTATTGGTTTAAGAAAATCATGCACTGCATACAAGCAAGTTTTACTGATTGCCTTGTTGACAAACTCTTCTGAGCATGTAGATATGCCTGTTTTTCTGAAAAACAAAACAAAAACTGGTTTATCACGGCCTGACTGGACTGCAAAGTGAGGCTGATGGTCAGAGTCTGGCGACACGGGACTAAGCTGCATAAGACTGGAAACAGTAAACAGGCCTTAGGAGAAAGTTTTCTAGAATCTTCTACACACTTCTTTGGCCACCGTGGTGCTAAAAGTGGTCAAAGCAGGTAAAGGAATTTGAGGGGTGAATCTGCTGTGAGGACGGGCACCAGATCTCTGTAATGTGACAGACTGTAATTAGTGTGTCGTTAGGAAGAGAGAGATTTCAGTGGAGGAACAGACAAGAGGTGAAAGAAGAGATGGAAAAGCAACATGTGTGCCGCAGGCTACCCTGGACAGCTGCCCTGTAAACTGCTGCCAATGCAGCTGGCATTGTGAGCTGATTCCAGGATGAAATTATGAACACACAATTGAACAGCAAAGAAAGCAAATGCCAGCAAACGGGAACTATAAAAACAACCTCAGGGTTTGTAGCTCTATTTAAAGCTTTAAATCAGCAGGGAGATTAACAGCTGAAACTGTTGTTGGATTACTATTTTGTAGAAAAATACTTTGTATAAAATGTATTATGCTGACACAATATGTACTTTAAAAAGTGTTGTCAAATGATCTTATTACATCTTATGCATCCTCAATTCATAAAGTAGTGTTTAGGTTTTATTTGGCATTTTTTCAAAAAACGCAAAAAGATTTCCATCTTTAGGACTTTTTGTAAAAATGTCATTTAAAAACAATTTTCAACATGATGTTAAAAACCAGTTATTGCTTTCCATTAATTCATCATACTGGACACAAAGTTACCATACTGCACAATATCCATGCTGCAGAAATAATACAGTTAAATAACAACAAAAAAAAAGGCATTCTGAACACATGCTAAATGCACCATATAATCTGGACTAAAGATATGCCAGTGGGAGCAGATAGGAGGCGCACTTTCACCGTCAGTTACTCTGACACTCACCTGTGCAGATCTGATCGAGGTCGTAGGTTTTGCAGCTGCTGTCGGCTGTCTCACCGGAGTTTGGAGTGGAGGAGTGAGGCAAACTAGACGCCGTGCCGTACAGAACCAGAGTGAAGTGAGTCAGAGTGCCTGAGGACAGGGAGAGTGAAAGCGAGAGAGAGCAGTGCATTTGTGAGAATAGTGTTTGAATCAGCATGTGATTGTTTTCTTTTTATAACATCTCTAAACCAACAGACTGTATTTCAGACAGACACTATAGTGCACTACAGGAATTTTACCACGGTTAAGAAGTGTTGAGGACGGACAAACCCCTTTATCGACCTCTCACAGCTTATTGCTTTCAGAAAATGTAAGCAAATCAAAATGATTAAATATAATCCAGTACATCTATTGAATACATTAAAAAAATTGTTTATTATATATACCTGGGCATATATAGAATTCAACTGATGTACAGTCAAATCAATATTCCATGTCCATTGTTTATTTGTGAGTAGTTGCGTTATAAGAAAAATCCACTTAGACTGAAACAAGGCCATTTGTATTTTGTGATAATGAATGACTGTACATTGTGCCTCATAATCTCCTACAGGCCATGTGAGTGCCCACTGTGCTTCATTTGACCATGTAACAGCACATAGACTTCTCAATCACTTTATTAACTGCAGCTTTACGCTGCTTCCACATGCATTAGACAGCCCAGTTTCTCTCCTTACAGGCCAATGACGAAGTCAGTAGCTCTGTAATTTGCTAAAGCAACAGAGAAATGAAGCAGGTAATGCTGTAGATGAATGACTTCTTCAAGCCAGAGTCTGAGCAGAACAAATGAATGGACTTTGGCTGGGAGTCAGTCTATATTTACAGTGTTCAGGGGCAGCTGGAGAGCATGAGAGTGGGAGAGAGGGTGAATAAACTAAATCCTCTGATTTACTTAGCTAGATTTAATTACTCTGATTTACAACAGGGTGTGGTGAAGGAGAACAAAATTAACCGTGACACAAAAGAAAAGGAAAAAAGGATTTGGGCAAGATTTAGAGGGAAGATACTTCTGGCTTCTGGGAGACATACCAGTGTGAAATAACAACTGTTTTTATTTGTATTACAGTCAAATATTTGGCTCTGTATAGGTTTTCAAACCACATATTTCGGTAAAACACTAGGTAGAAAGAGGCAGGCACTGGGTTCTGGGTAAACTGCAGGCCGGATTTGAACCGCATAAGCACAACAGTTTAACACGTCCAGATAATATGCACTAAACCTTGGTTCATGGGTTTGGCCTATCATAGATCACATTTAATCAAAGATACAATCTGTTATTGTTCAACATCTGTGATGGTTTTTGCTAAACAGACTTCAGAATCTATTTTCTACTTCTTTTAAAAGGGCAACACAATGTCACTTGATGATAGACTTGCAACTTGAAAACTTGAGATGTGGGTGTATGATTTCACAAGAACATACTGGCAACAGGGGAGGTGTATACAGTTAATGATAAACATTCCCCTTTCAGCACAAAGATCAAGCATCATGCAGATGCTCCAAAGTTGAATTTGCAGAAACAATTATTTGCACCACAGTAAACGATCTTCTCTTTTGATGAAAGTGAAACAAAGTAAAACCTGCACAATAATTGCTAGCACTGCCATATTGCTCCTTTATACATCATCCTTTGAGCACTAAGAATACAGAGCATTATATGGCTGATTATTTGAGAGATATTGAGCAGGAATAACCAAATATATGGCTTCTAATAAATACATTGCTGTGAAATAGATGGAAAAGTGGCTACCAAAGTCGCTGACTCCAACCATATTTTCAATCTCCAGGCTCCATTCTCCACGAGGGTCCTCATCCCAGGAGTGGGTGGTCATGAAGGCCCAGTCATTAAAGCCCTCGGAGGAGTAATCATGAGGTCTAAGAGGGAAGAAACAAAGCTTTTGAGTCACCTAAACAAGGGTCTGTGCAATGGTGCTGAACCGCTTACACAGCAACTATAAGTTCTAAGAGGTTGAGGATGTATGTTCCTCTGAGCCTAACCTGGATGCAAGCAATGTAGAACGCGTCCCTTGTGGGCTGATCAGGTAGATGGCCAGATTTCCTCTACGGTTGTATGACAGGGTGAGCTGGGCTTGGGCGTGCTCCAATGAACTCACAAAATTGGGTGTTCCAGCACATGCATTCACACTCTTGGTGATGACCACATGACTCCCAATATTCCTGAAAAAAACAAAAAAAACCAGTACAACATTAAAAACAAGAAGTTACGATTTTGCACAATTAAATTTATTAGGTAAATATGCATGAACGTAGAATCAGATGCGGAAAATCCTCTCGCCCAACCATAAAACACAAACTCAAGACTCATTTTTATTGCTTTAAAACAGCTGTTTTCTGCACCACTAGCAGCACAAAACTGAAAACAAACATCATTTTAAATGTTACTTGTGCAAAATCAGCTACATGCGCAAGTTTAACACTTTGGCTTTAATGAAATTCCTTAAGCGAGAGCAATAAATAAAAGTGACACCTGCATTACAGGTTTTGCACACCATCATATAGTCCTCACCCTCCTTCAGACAAAATACACAAATGGCTAAGCCAGATGTTAGACAAGTCAAACAAATGAAACAATGTTTAAAAAAAACCCACAATGCTTACATTCTCAAACTTCATCATATGAATAAATTCAAGTTTATGCCACATTTTAACATGGGTAAGATAATGTAGACAGTATTTTAAAAACAAAAGAATATCTATATAATCACATTTTTAATCTTTACGAAAGTCCCAAGAAAAAAAATTCTGAATCAGTACCATTTCTAACCACAACTGAAAAACTGGTTTAGCCAGGTTAAGGTTTGTGCTATCAAAGCCCTCTCCAAGTGGCCAGCCAGGCTCTTGGTGCCCCAAAACCAGTCCTATAACAAGTTAGAGCGTCCAGCCCAAGTCACCAGATGACAGGCTACAGCCTCTGAGAAGTCCATGAGAAATGAAGCATAAAACCTGCCCGCACACGTCCAGTAATGCAAGGATTTAAGTTGAAGATTGTGCAAAACAGAAAAATGCGCAGTGGAGCCGATTTGAGGTGGCCATAATCACTGTGCCATGTGACTGCTGCAAGCAGCATGTTAAATCGGGCTTCGCTCCAAACCCCTTGATCTAATGTCAGTAAAGCAGAAAGTATGACTGGAGGATTTCTAGAGATGCTTTTTGCTAGCAGAGAGAAAGAGATTGATGGAGAAGCACTTTGAGGAGGACATCTAGACCCAAGATGTCAGCAGGAAGCGAAAGTGTGGCAGACATGGAAAACACGCTCATCTGCATGTCAGTACTCCCTTTAAAACATGATGAAAAGGTGTTTCATGCATCTAAGTCATGTAGTTCGATTCTTTAAGTTTAAAAAATGGACCATCAAATACGACTGTTTTGTTTCTTACTACTTTTTCTTCTCACACAACGTGACCTTTTCTACCAGCACTAAGCAGAAAACATCAAGGGTCACTAGCATTAGGTCCCATTAGCATTAGAATCTATTAAGATGGCGCAGTCAAATCTAGTATGGAAGGTTGAAAGGGTAAGTTCATGTATGAATGTATGCTGAATACATTCTCATTCTTTCCTCAAAATGAGGAAGGAAACATATGCTGCTACAATGACATAAAAGTAGTCCATATGGCTTATATAAACCTCTGTGAAGTTGGCCCCCCACCCAACACAAAACGTCGGCAAAATAGTCTCAGTCGTTTGGGCTGCAAAAAATTTCGTTTGTGCTCTTACGTTTTTTTAGATATTAAAATATTAATTATAGGTCATTCAGCGGTCATGCAGCCCCCCACATGCTCTAAATTTACCCCAAATAGTCGCATTCGTTTGTGCTTCATTTGTGCCGGTGAAAGTTTCGTTTGTGCCGTTTCTGTTATTAAAATATTACACACATGCTCCAAATTTATCTAAAATAGTCACCATGTATGAACACAGGCAAATAAGATTTAAGAGCTGTGGCAGTTTTCATTCAATAACAACCTTGCTTACGGCCTGTCACACGGACGTCTTAATGCGTTTTCTTTTTAAATTGTATGGAAAACAGTGTCAAAGAAAAACAAAACATCATCTGGGTTAGAAACAATATGTAGAACATTCATTTTTGGATAATGATCCATTTAACACGCTCAGTTTGATCTAGAAGTAAAGGGTTTAACTTACTTGGGTTCAGACAACATGGAAATGACACACTTCTGCTGAGGTCCAACATTTGTCCAGTTCTTTGCGAGTGCTACAATGGCCCCGGCATCCAACAGCCCATATCCATATGAATGACTCACTGTAGGAGACAAAGAATCAATAGTGTTGAAGTAACTAAAGTTGGCTTTAAAAAGCCCATAACAATATTGACATTTTAAGTAAAGAGGTGAAGACAGAAAGATAAATAGGCTGATATCTTGAGCTGTTTGCTGATTGGTGTAGCCAATAATAATGTTATTGATCACATCACCACGTGCTCCAGTAGCCAGAACACAGGACAAACTAGAGAGACAGGAAAGGGGAGGACGCAATGAAAAGCAATGAGATGGGCTTGCACCTGGACGACCCACTCCATTTGTCTTCCAGTCTTCAGTGGAGAGGTGGGCAGGGTTGGAGGTCCTCACGACCAGATGCTGCATGTCCCTCCAGGTTAGGTTTTTACTACAGAGACAGAGTGCAAGCAAAGTGTTAGCACCTATCAAATGTGTGCTGTACATGGGAATGAAACAAAACCAGCTGCATGGTTTATAGCTTTATAAAATAATCTCTCCTGACCTTTTCTAAAGGTCACAAACAGCTACAGGTGGAGTCATAAAGGTTATAATGTTGCAGGTGAATTAATTTAAACCGATACAAATGCAAAGGCCACCCACTGCATATATTTGATCAAAATGAGAATTTGAAGGTTAATTTTAGAGATTAAAGCTGGGCTCAGAATACAAGATTCTCTGGCCGATATTCCTGCAATTTTCCCCTCCCAAAAATTTTAGAAAACATTGAGTCTAGGACCTTGATCGGGTTCAATGTTTGGTCCAGATTATTTGGTAATGTAGAGCATTTACAGAATAAATCTTACAACTCACGATCTGCCCAGGAACTAGCCAGCAAAATAATAATAATTAAATAATAACAACATTAATATTACTACTACTAATACAACAACAATAATAAAAATAATAATGATGCATCACTATTTTGTTTTACATCCGCTTTTCTGTGAGATCATGTGGGACGCTCCCTCTGGCAGAATAATCTTAATACCTTGTAGTGTGTGACGTCACTATTTTAAAATCTCAAAGCACTGACACATTGATGACCTTGCTTAAAGACAAGTCAGGCCACGTTTTGGAAGACTCACTTGGCCTCCAGTGCGAGGGCGATAATCCCAGCAGCCAGAGGGGCCGAGGCAGAGGTGCCAGTGTGGGAGTCTGTGCACTTCTGCCTAAGGTCTGTCGTGACCTGAAACAAGACAGGACAATCACATCACAGATATAACAGCAGAATCACATTCGTTCAGACAGGAACATTTCCAAAACCAGCATTGCCTAACAAGTCAAGGAAGTCACTGGCAAAAAATTTAAGTTAAAGCTGAGAAATGTTATGAGTGTTTGTTAAGGCAAGCATCACTAAGGGTAAGAGATTAAAAACAAAAACTGTGCGACAAAATTCCACAGACATACACTAAAGGAGGTAATTATCCAGCTAAGAGCATAAATAACCCTAGTACCTAGCCCCTGGCAACCACCAACACTCTTTTCTTCAGACAATGTCAAAAACAAGTTTAAGCTGTTACCCAGTTCATGTTGGACAAATGATCTAAGCGATTGTTTGACATTTGCTACACGCAGGGGGAAAAGTGCAACGATTGATAGCCCTTAGGGTCACAGAGACAGCCGTAGAGACAAAAAAAGTGACAATCGAAAATATACAAGGGGTGATGACTGACACTTTAAAGCAAATCATTATGGGATTGCAGTGACTTAGACCCCTTTGTGTGAGACAAATTGTTAAAAATGGTAAAGGTGGAATAGCAGAAGCGAAGACAGGAGAATTTGCACATTTGATTAATGGATCTTTGGAAACACAATCTCTGCTATGAGGAAAGAGGGGGTGTTTTCAGGGGTTAAACACATCCTTCAGCCGTTCTGCTATGAAAACAATACATGAGAGTGTGTCGCAGTAGATGTGGGGTAAAAGAACAAAAAACTAAGGAAAAAGGCAGATGAGACAGAGTCAGGGTCACAGGGATATTTGTGGTTTTGAAACTGACTGGCACATGTGTGAAATTTACTGCGATGATGCAAGGAAGGTGTGGGCGGCTGCCAGGATGTTCTCATGCATTTGCTAAGGTGTTTGAATTCAAATGCTTGTCTTAGCTGACACCACTAATATAAAAAAAAAATCACATAACAAAAAGAGGTCATAGTTTGAATTGCACTGATATTGCATTTTGAGGTCTGTTGTACAGTAAATGTTATAAAATACAATATGTCCCTGAAAATTATCCATCTCCCCCTGCTTATTCCTGCAGTGTTTGCTAACATCTAACATGCCTTTCAGATTTTTTAAGCTGTGGAAAGCAATTCTTCATAAATTAGAACAACAGTTTAACTTTAGATCTTCAGCTTTTTTGAGATCCCCTGTTTCAGGATTATATTTGCTACACAACTTTTTCGATTAAGGGATAAATGGTGCTGATTTTCTGGAGGCTGGAGAGACACTCACAATCTGTTTTTCATTGAGGCCTCCGCTGCTGTAGGTCGTGGCGAGCGTAGAGGAACAGGCTTCACTGTACCACGGTACATTGCCGTTCTGTGTGCTGCTGCTGATCGACAGGGTGTAGATGCTGTTGGTGTAGCCATCGCAATTGCAGCTGTCCTTCTCCCGTCCACCATTCCCTGACGCCCACACAAAGATTGAGCCCCGTCCACCACGGCCCTAGAAAAGAAACAGTCAAACACGGGCGCTAGTCCCATCTAACACTGTGGAGATGTTGAGAGCCAGTTGCCAAAACTGTGCTGCCAAACTAAGACTTGAGGATTACCGATGACGACACTCAAAACAACCCAAAATAATTCTGTTTAATGGAGTTTGGGATGGATTTCCTCCACACAGGTTTTTCAAAGCATCGTGGACAACTGAGGCTCATCATATCATGGCTTCAACTGTTGGGCCAGATGGTTTAAAAAATACTTGTGGGACAGTGCTAACATTCTCAAGTCATTTATCATGCATTTTCTGGGAAAATATAGAGACAAACAGCAACAGCCTTGTGCAGTCTGCCTCTCAGATAATGTGAAAGTAAACAGTTAGAAACAACAATGAGCTTGTAAAAATGCGAACAGCACATTAACAAGGTGCATTTGAATGGCCACATGACTGTCATTTCACAAAGTGGTCACAAAGAAAAGGCAGACAGTGCAAATAATCTAATACAGATGCCGTTTGCTTGTTACCTTTGATCATTTTACTCCTTTGTATGCCGCTGTACTGTGCCATACAAATTCAACAATACAGCAGATAAAAGGCTGTGGAAGATAGCGTGCTGAGGCTGCGGCAGAGTCTGGCTGGCTCTGCACGAGTTTCTCTAAGTGAACACCTGCTTGATTATGAGTATGCATTCAGGGAGGGTGTTTACACAGAGCAGACGCACATTTGCATTGGCTTCTCTGCGCAACATGGATCTTGTTTCTCAAACAAATCTGACTGCTGGCACACGCAGTGCTCATGATTTCAACACTAGAAAATATGGCTATTGAAAACGGATAAATAAAGGGGCTAAAACTGGGCTATTCTGTGTTATGGAAATGTAAGGAGCTGGATTCAAACTTGGACTGCCTGCATGAGCAGCATCATGGCATGGGAATGTGCCAAAACATAATTCCCAATAAAGACTTCATAAAACTCAATGATCATTTTAATTTGATGTACATTTAATGTACATTTAAGGGGATTACATGGCAACAATTCTGCATAATGCACATTTGTATGACAGTGATAAAAAATAATATTTAGACTTTTAACACTAATCAGTTAAAATTCTAATTTAAGTATTGCTTGAATATAACTTCTTAAACCTTAATCTCAAGATTTCGACTGAGTTTAGAGAGAACCTACAAATATCAATGAAAATAGTGTGTCACATTGACAGAGAAACAATACTTAAATACAGCACTATGATGACATCGCCATCTAAAGCTTCTCAGAAAATGATGCACGATTGTTACATGTATTTCACTCCAAAATAAGGAGGACTATTTTAAAGCCTGTTTTAAGAAAGTCTGTTGTAAGGGACGCACTTCATGCTGCCAGCTAGTGGCGCTATAACTGTGACTCACAATGAAACCACATCCCTTTAGTCAAAAGGAGGCGCTACAGAGGCCCCCCTACAATTTCCATGTCTGAGCTTTTACCCACGCTTAAAGGCCGACCAGTATGATGAGTGTGCCAAGCATGTTAAGAGCCTCAAATACACCTAAATGTAGTTTTAAAGTCTAACACATTACCATGGCAACACAATTTAGCATATCTAAAGGATAATCTAGGATATTTTTTAGGATAATCTCTACGTTACTCTGACTCTGAAGTCTGAAGCGACTTGGCTAAATGTATGTGGACTATTTTAAAGTTTGTTTTAAGTAATGCACTTTTGGTTGCCAGTTGCTGGCACTATGACCGTGACTCACAAGTCATATCAATGTCATCTGCGCACATGTTTGATAAATCGCTCAATTCATACAGTCGATATTAGATATTTAAAGCCCTTAAAAAAATCCTAAGGAAAACAATAGCCTCTTCGCACTTTTAGTGCCTGGGCTGACATTAGTGTCTCTTGACCAGCGAGAATTTCAGAAAGGCCAGTCAAGCTGCTTTTATTGTGCTCTCAAAAATTCAACTTGTTTTCCTGCTTAATTTTAACTGATCTGCCTCTTTCTAGATGCCAAAATTGGATATTAAGTTCCTCCCTTCTTTTCAAGGATTTAATGCTTTGTCTAGATGTTCCCATTCACAAGATTATGAACATAATGCATACCAATGAATATCAATCTGAAATGAAACCATAACTGCCTTTATGATTCAATGCTCAAACAAAGTGTGCCAAAATCAAATACAAAGCATCACTGCCCACCCCCCATTCCTGCCTTCAAAGCAAATCAAACAATCAACTCAATACATTTTAAATGCTGCAGTTGAAGGTTAAGAGGCCTGATGCCTTGACTCAGATCCAAACTGGACCGCTTTAGCCACTAGAATATCAATTAGGCGCATTCGTTGTGTCACGGCACAGGACAACTAAAGCAGATAATGGCAGGAAGCAGCAAAAATAGCCCATGAGTCAAAGACGCAATTGTACGTGTCATGAAAACATGGCCTTCTTTGCTCTCTTGAAATAAGAGAAACCCATGATTGTAAGTGGACTACTGAAAAACAATAAAATGTTTATCCGCCTAGCGTCCATCTACAAATTGTTCAACAAGTCCCCACATCACAGTACACTGCAGAAAAAAAACTATATTTTTGTAACTTCTGGCCACTTTGGGAATGGATTGGCAGCATTCTGGAATGCAGTGTGAGCAGTAGCGCTGAGGTGAAATCGAGATCAAACCTCCATCACGCCACGCAGGAAAGCCTCCTTGGCCATCTTTGCGGGTCCGTCCACCGTTTTGCCGTCGTCTTCAGGCCCCCAGCTGGCACTGTAAATGTCAATGTGCTGTGGGTTGAGACTGAGGGACTGAGCCTCCACCACGTCAGTGACCTCCCCATCCAACATCCGCACACCTGCAGGGTGCAGCCAAACCAGACTTAATTATTTTTATGATACATCTGTTTAATTGTGATTCATCTTAAAGCTACAGTTTACCAAAAAATTTAAATAAAAATGAAAGGAAATTTCCTACAGATTTGGAATGACATAAGGGTGTGTAAAAAAAAAAAAAAAAAAAATCATAAAGTCATTTTTAGTTTTGGGTGGACTATCCCTTTAAATACAGAAACAGTTATATGCAATGCTGCCATTCTGAATAACCCCGACTGATGCTTTATCAAGAAAATCATGTGTACAGAAAATAACTTATAGCATAAATATTATAATGTACATGAATAGACAGCACCAAAAATAGAGCTGAAAAATATTTTAAGATGTAAAGGGAGGGGCGATGAGCGCTTGATTCGAGTTCACTTAAAGGTGACAAGCATCTGCATTCTTCTCTTTCAAACATCCCCTTTATAGACGCTAAACAACAGATCTTATCTTTATCCACTTTAATGTACAAAAGATAATCTTAAACCGAACGGGAGGTTTGGGAGTAAGCCAGAGCATTTGGACCAAAATATCAGAAGTGTTGAGTTATTGTGATCTCATATCTGAAAGTTATCCTGGCTGCTGGTGCTAACAGAAAGCACTCCTTTCATCTGAGGCTCTTTAACTTTAAGATGTAGGAAGAAGAGAAATCACAGTTAAACATCTACAAAACAATGCAAATATGCCATTTGATTGACAAGGGGGTGAGGTTACCAAAGGTTGCCCTCATGTGGGTTAACGCAAATAAACAACAGTTCAGTTCTTTAGGTTTTCCACAGCAATCTGAAGGTTTAGGTGCAGACAGCACTGCAAACAAACCGAAGGCTATGTCACAGCATATTGGACAAGCTGGCTGCATCCCATATCGCCATTCAAAATGTCCTGAAAATCCCTTTAGAACCAAGACAAAGGTGGCTATGATTATTTTACAGGAGGTAAGATGTATGCAGATTCACAGATGTTAGAATGAGAGGGAGTCTTTTATAGACTGTAGTAAACACAAGTAATACTTCATTCCCCAAGAAATGCTAGAAACATTTTCCTGCTCTACAAGTCCAATTCTCTGGCTTAATGAGTTCTGGCAGGGTAATTAGCTGGGTTTCGTGCCATCTCTGTTAGCATGCTGATATCTCCACGTTGAGCTTTTCTTCATCAGATGAATGTTAAAAACAAAAATGTTTTCAGCTCATCTGTGACTCACAGGAACAGCTGGACAGACGCAGCAGAATGGAACAGCATGCAGGGGTCTCGAGAAGAGTTTGAAAGTTAACTTTACAATGCTTATGCAGAAAAACTTAAAAGCAACTGCTTTACAGGAAAACAAAGCCAGAGTTGAAGATGGAGAGAGAAGGACATCATCCGAAGTTCACAATTTAACATTTACAAATTTTATCAGTACATTCAAAACATTTTCCAAAATTCTCTTTAGTTTAGATGTTTCTTAACTAAAGAGACATGTCTCTCATGTCGTTCCAGTGAGGTTTGTTTTCGCATGAGATGCACCTTTGCGCATCCGTGTTTACTATAGCGCTCTATTTATGTGCGTTGATCAATGAATATATGTGAATGCAAAATTCAAATCTGTTCATCTCATACATCATATACATATAATGTATTAACCAACATTAATGAACAATGAGCAATACATTTGTTACAGTATTTATTAAACTTTTAATAACATTAGTTAATAAAAATACAATGGTACATGTTAGCAAATGAAAAATATTACCATGTTTTAGAAGTATTTTTTCATTGTGTTAAGGTTAACAAATATCTATTACCATTAACTTAGGCACTTTATTAGTCAAGCTTTTGAAACAAGTGCACTACCTCAAGATGTTTTTGTTCATGTATAATATACCTCATTGTCATGTTGTAGACTTGTGATTTTAAATTAAAGAAAAAAACTAACATTGTACACCCTTAACATTGTGGCAGTTTTTTCCCATGGTATCAAAAATGGTATTGAATATCGATATTTTTCAAGGAATCGTATTGAAGTTAGAAATTCCAGTATCATGACAACACTAATTGACATTAATCAGATGTGTTAAATGTCTTATGACATGTTTTATTTTTGGATAAATTAACCCTGTACGTTTCTCCTTATACAGTAAATGATGTTAGAACTGTCACGTTTGAATGAACAACTCTTTTAAAAAGAAACATCAAATAATGCTGCTAATCTAAAGTTTAATTCCATCTAAATAGCTGTGATTCAGCTTTATATGCTTGGCTTAAAGTATTTGGAGAACAGCACAAACCAGCATTGATGAGCCTCATGCATAATAAATTTGACTCCCAGAGCCCCCAGACAACCAGAAGCGTAGAGGAGAATAATGAGATTTAAAAATAACGTATAGGACTGGCTGGATAAAAGCACCTTCGCCAGTTAAAGGGATTACATATGCTAGTGTCCAAATCTCTGGCTCTACGGGACCTGTGCTGGAGCCCATGATAACTGGCCCACATGTGCGGATGAAGCCAACACTAATGTAGTTCCTCTTCCAAAGTGCTCTCGGTAAGGAACAGAAAAGTGCTCTCATATGATGTAATGAACAGAGCCATGGCAACAGCGTGAACATAATCTGATGTTTCATTGAGGTGTTTTGCAATTCAAATGTTAGTGCTAGAGCTAGTGTGATGACAGAATAGATTGTACGTGTTGAAACATGGAGAACATGACAGTTAAACATGCCAACTTACCTCCGATCTTGGCATTGTATGCCACCCCGACGCCACAGATGCCGTTGTTGGCAACGGCAGCGACCTCTCCAGCGCAGCGAGTCCCATGTCTTCAAAACATACAAAGAGAGAGACACAGAATTCTCATTTTTATGCAAACTTTCAGAAAAAGTCTGTATCATTTCCCGAATTCATACACTTCCCAACACAATGCCCAATATTATTTGTGTCCCTTAGTAATACAGTTTTATTTTTTATTTCTCAAACATACAGAAGAAATTCCATAATAATGTGTTTTTAAATACAATTACAATACGTACAATTTTACAAAGGGTAACCAACGTTCCAACGTTTTTGGAACATGCGTGTTGGCAGTGTGTGTTCACAAACACCCTACAATGATACAAATCCACCCATTCTTTTATTAATCCCCATTAAACCTCGACAGTCCACTTAACAGGCTGTTGGCATTCTCTGAACAAACTGATGTCACACTGCACAGGCTCTGCCCACAACCGGTGAAAACACTGCCGTGTTGGCATTGATCATGCCCTGAGTGAGCCACTCACTGTCTGCCATCTTATTATCTCTGATAACATAAGAATGTCACAGCTACATAAACACTATACGTTTGTTGGCTGTAAGAGTGAACATAAAGAGGGTCTCACACCGGACACATGCTGTACGTGTGAGCTCAACATCAAAATCAATATATTATTTTTTTGCAACTCGTTTTGTAGTTGTAGTTGTTGTGGGAGAAGTGAGTAACCTATGAGGGCTTTATCTCTATTAATCAGCTGTTATTTCCCTTCTTCCCAAACAGATCAATGTATCTTGCAGTCTAGGGTAAGGTCAGTATGTGCATCAATGATGGAAAAATATCACAATGTAAAGCATGTGATTGGTGCTTTGTGGCCCAGAGGTTTTTAAGTCTCCAGTGTCATAGCTAAGTGCCGCTGACCGATGCCGAATTGCTCCGCCAGTGTGTGAACCCTTACAGAAAACTATGCTTGGCTTAAAAGACTGTTCTTCTCAACCCTGCAGAAACCGGGGGGTGTAAATGTGAAACTGGGATTATTGTGTTCCGTTCAGGTTAATTTCTCCTGAACATGGATTGGATTTTTATAGTCAGAGAAACACAAGGATCCTGATCAAACTGCAGCCTGGCAGCGTGCCGATGAGGAGGGTTAGGATGGAAAAGCACAGCAGCCTCATGTTAGGCAGGTAATAAAGACCTCACAGCCTGCGTGTGTGAAACAGGCAGTTATCTGTTAAATATGGTGATGAAGTGATAACCGTGGCCTCTGGGAATAATATCACAGCCTGACACAATGTGAACATTTCACTTTCCTGTATTTAATTAAATCAATCAAGACTAAGTTCCTTCTTTAGTTTTCCACCAAAACACACCAGGGTATACACCAGAATTCCTACAGGCTTTTTTTAAATCATGCAGCTCAAATCCAAAACATTTCAACTGCAAAGTTTTCCATGACACATCCTTAATATGACATACTATGTATTAAAAGATTATTATTAAAATTGTTTAATAATAAATCATTGTTATTTTTATCTTTATTATTTAAAAAATTATTATTAAAAGTTTAACTACATTTTTACTAGCTACAATTTAAAAACAGAGAGCACTATTTAAACTTACGAGAAACATTTTTAATCAACAATGTTTTACCCCATGACCTTCATTACAGTAGGTATTCACAGTCACACCGCAGCATACATTTAAAATACAGCATGGCCTATCATCATATCTGACATAAATTAGCACAGACCATAACACAGATTAGCAATCATTGTTATTAGATTTAAACTTGTGCTGTCTGTGTGAGCACCACGTCTCAATGAGTCCGGGCTCATGTGCCACGGCTCCAACCTTATGCTTTTTTTTTAGTGTGTTTTAACAATTTATTTTACAGACACATTTATAGCTGCACATGCTGCTGTCCACAGAGAATCCAAACATTTGAGGCAGTACTGGAGTTTATTCTAAATCTATAGTGTATCTCAATGATCTAGCAGCTCAGCAGATAAACTAAGGCCAAGAGCGCAACGGAGTTCAAGAGCACAGAGATGTCTCATCTAAATATCTGGACAGCACCTCCAGCTATCTATAGTAAACATGAGATCACCATGGCTAATGTCTCACACTTACTGCTACGATAAGCACAGTCATGGAACCATGATGACATTTAGGAAGGGAGACTGAGGGTGTACTCACACTAGGCAATTCAAACCGTGACCGAGTGCGTTTGACCACCAAAGCGCGGTTCGTTTGACTAGTGTGAGTGCTCCGAACCGTGCCCGGGCGCGGCTCGTTTAGCCGTCCCTGGCCTGCTTGGAAGAGGTGGGCCAGAGCACGGTTTAGTTGGACTCGGGCGCGGTTCGCATGTAGTGTGAGCGCCAACCGTGCTAGAGCACGGAACAGGAAAAAAACAACGTTTTTGCGACGATTCTGTGAAAATGTTCGTGCCACAAAGGCGATAGATCTGTTTAACAACGGGCTGTGAGAGGGCTGTGGACCACCGCGAACCAAACGACTCAAAATTATCCACAAAGTAAACAACAAACAAAGTCTTCCTGTTTATCCAGAAACCGTCGCACCATAATGAAGTAGGCATGCTTGTAAGCGTGACGTAAGCGTGCTCCGGCACGAATTCTGAAACCCTATGTGAGTGCGGGCCAGAGGGGGAGTGGGGAGGGGGGACAATCGTACTCGGGCCCGGTTCACGGCAACCGTGCCTAGTGTGAGTACACCCTGAGACTGTGGTTCATTTAGACAACAGAATGGGCACAAGTACGCAGGAATACAACATTGAGTGTTGTGGGGTGTTGAGTGTGGTTGCCACGTCATTGCTACACAGTTACTAGTGATATTCTGGGCCCTAGACATGGTTTGGGTATCTTCTTCCATGCACGTCTATGGAATTCTTACTATTTTACCAGCCGGGAAACAAAAATCAAACAAGTGAAAGTCTGCTCACATAAAACAGCAATAGGAAAAGCTCTCATCAAGCCACAAGATCTGAAGTATCACTGATGTGTGTATCTTAAACACTCTTAACTCCAATCTCCAACTCTGAGATAAAGTAATGACTTAAAACAAGCACAATAAGTCCACACCACACTGTGCAGTCTGTTCTTAAACAACAACATCCACTAAAACCCTTTTCAATCTCTATTAAAACTAAAATAGATTTTTAGACTATCTGTATCCTGCTGTGTCACTCATCTTCTTTTCCCAATAGCTGCACCATCCACACAACAGATCCTTAAAAAAGTTCACATTTCAGAAGTCTACAAAGCACATGGTGGTTCACACCATGAGGGAAATTACTCCCATTGTGATTTCCAGTCTCAAAACATCACAATGTGTGATGGTGACTGTTTGTTTCTCTGTGGAAAATGGTGACTTCATCATTTTACAACTCAAGACCTTGGTGCAACGTGTCATGAGAAACCTGTCCTGACCCTTCTGATATATTTCTGTAATAAACATGACCTAGGTCTTCAGGAGTATAGGTTTTGTCAGTTTATTCTTCACGCCCCCCTAACTGAACGACAATCCCAGCCACAACTTGGGGACAATATAATCTGACTTGTTTGTTCAAAATCATTTCAAGCTAAAATAAAAATCTATATCTCATATGTGTCTGATATCGATGCGTCTCCCATGTAACCCAAACAACAAACAGCTTTCAGAAACTCAAATTATCAGCATTGTCCTTCCTAAATTTTCCTAATAACTCTACCTTCAAACTACTGGAGAGTGTTACTTCCTTCCCTAAATGATCTTTAATTCAACATGAAATAAATGTAGCAAGAACTCAGGTGAAGTTTTGTTTTTTAAGCATGATTCAAAAAGCAACATCAATGTCATCCCATACTAGATTGAATATAAACCTTTTGACTTAATAATAGATAATGAATGAAATAATAGAATGAAATAATTCATTGCATTGAACTCTATGTGACTGCCGTCACAACAGACAGATGTTATGGAGACTGGATGAGGTGCTACTGTTGAATGATGTCTCTACTGAGCTGTCTGACAGAACCACAGCAAGCCTGGACAAACACATCAGGTTACATGTAGAAACTAGGGCTGCATGATTTGAAGACAAAAATCTAATTGCGATTATTCTGATCAAAATTGTGATTTGCAATTAAAATTGTGACAACAGGTTTGTTGGGTGGTTTTAACAGCATCAAAGAAACCAAGCATAATCACAAACTATTCTAACACTGTGCAACTGTTTATTAAAAACCACTTAAACATTGTGGCAATTTGTTTTGGTTGTCATGATGCAAACATCTTTCATAAAGTTAAATGAACAAATATAAATAAAATCGTAAACTTTTTAACTGCTCTTCTGCACACACACTTTATTGCGGAGTTGAACTGCTGCTCCAGCTTGCGCTCATCTTTTCCAAATGGCGCCAAGAGCTGCCCTAGGAGCAGATATGGGTTTTTCTGTTTCACAGACAGACTGCCTGAGTCTTTATATAACCCTAACAGAAATCCAACCTGTCACAACCTGACACAAAGGCTCAGATTTGATAAGAACAGGATTATTCTACAAAGTCCTGACTGATTCTCCAAAGCCAAAGTCGCTCTGAGAGTCTCAGATTCAGATGCCGAAGACATTTACGCCTCGATGAGTCTGGAAATGGCAGAAATAGCGAACAAAAACCTCATAAGTGATCATAACTTTAATTTTCATCAGCCACAAAAATTGATTGAATTTCTGAAATTAATTTTAAAAAAGCTATATTTACAATGGCGTATTATTTTTATAATTATTACCAATACATAGTGAAAATGTGATGTGTTGCACAGCTCTGTGGTAGGTTGTACTGTGTGGTTTGCTTTGGAACTGAAGGTATTACTAAATGTTTCCTGCTACTGTTGTAGTTCTGACCAGGTTTGTGGTTTCTGTGGTATAAGATGCAAAACTAGATTAATACAGATCAATACAGATACAGATCAGAACAGATCAGTAAACCACCTACCTGGTGGGAACTGTACTTGAGAAGTAAAGAGCAACATTGCTTTTTAGGTAATAAGAAAGAAGGGTTTTTGAAAGGGAACACATTTGACATTTCACAGCAGGGCTAAATAACAACGTGTGGGACAACTATAGAAGTACAGCCACTAATGTATCTCCTGCTGTCTGGCCATCAGAGACATTTAAACTCATATTTTTGTGTAGTGACTTTGTCGATGCTGGGAAAGAGTTTTCTGGCTTCAAGATCATTCCTGAAATGGGTCAGTACAACTTGATCACTTTTTATGTGCTGAATACATTTCACGAGTTCGCACTAACATGCAATCGCAAATGATCACTGATGCGTATTTGGCGTGCTGTCCGGGGGGAGGGCTCCGAGCTCGGAATTTGGCCCGAACCCAGAGTACTCCCCCCGTCTTTGACTGAGGTAGATACCAGCTAAGAGTGAGGTGATGGGGTGGTGGAGGGATTCTGCGAGACTGTCATGTGACGGAGGTGAAGGACGGCTATATATATGCGTCGTTGCGTGCTGATTGGTTGGATTACATGACCGTGCTCCTCCCGAACTTAGTTAATAAAACTTCATTTAATTATAGTCCACTCTAGGAGTCGGGTTAACAAAATATGCTGTGAGACACTTCCACTAAGGAAACATGGGGGCAGCAACACACTAAACTACAGAGCAGAGCCATTCAGCCCGCGACCTTTGATTCCAGCCCACTCGTAACTATAAGCTTTTCTGTCTGTCATCACCAGTCATGGTTAGCCTCAAGATAAAAACAGCCCTTTGGCTGGTCTCCCATAACAGTGGAGAAAAATCCCAAAGTGAAATCAGGACAGGACCACCAGAGTTCAGCTTGTGTGACAACAACAGAACAATGGCCATGATGGTCAGCCACTGTTTTTTTGGTTCACAAATGCTGACGTTTGAACCAGTCTGGAGGATACTGAGGCAAACCTGGATTTGTAAACATCCCTTAAAATAATTACAGTCTACCATTAAGGTGTTTCTTCCAAAGTTTAGCTAAATCTCTGCAGACTAGAAGACAAAATTGCCCAGTGTTGTGGACAGCTATTAACAAGACAACAAACACAGTCCACTGACAGAAGTAAACTCACAACACATCAATCATAGAAAAATAATGTGCCAGCAGCAAAACACCGGCATGGCAGACAGAAAGCCACCTCTAAATACATTTAAAATAATTTACAATTAGTGCCGTTTAAATTGTGCATGGTGCTTGAAAAGTATTCAGTTGTAAAAATTAATATATTTAATCTGAAGAGTACATGTCAGAGGAACTTATGGGTATATTTCATTCAGAGACCACTTACACAACCAGCATGTTTCAAACCATCTGCTGGTGATCCTCCATAAGTCATATTCTGCTTGACAGTTAAGGGGCCGGAAAGTCATTCATTTCCAATGAGAGTTGACAAAGTATAGAGCACATCTTTATGCAAATGAGCTAAATGTGCTGTAGTGACTATCAATGAGTGCACTTGGTGACCTGCACAAATTTAACTGCTTGTCAGTGTGAAAGAACTTTTACAGAAACAGAATATGCACATTAAGTTACTTTTTGGAGCATGTTTTGCAGATTCTACATTCACAAAAACGTTAACATTTCTTGTGAAGAAATTTTCATACCAACTTATTTACACATTAAACGGCTTTTGTAACACAGAAAAATTACAAATGCCTTTTTTTAAATTTTCGCTGGGACGCCAATACTTATTATTAAACACAGCTGATATCCAACAGAAATGGGGTATGGCAACTGCACTAATCATGTTTAGTCAATTAGAACTGAGTATTACTGCTACCATCAACACTCTGCAGGGGAACATTTGGGCTTAATAGGTAAAGCAGTAACTGTGGGGTAGCATTCATACTCCAGCTGGTTTTTCAGTGCTGTCCAGGAAAAACAAATAAAGAGTTTAAGATAAAACAGCCATGAGGCACTGGGTTTACAAAGAGCTGCCACAAAGAAAGGCTGTCCCATTAGCCAGAAAAGGTGGGTTATATTCAATTCAATCAAAGCTGGTTATGTGTACTGTATATCTTGTGTACACACCTGTTATCATTAAGCTGAGTGTATCGAGGCTGAGGGTCTGGGTCACCATCATTGACGTCATAACTGGCATCAGGATCCTAAAAAATACGAGACATGACAGAAATGGTCTTAAAGTTTGTCAAATAATTAAACGTCTGTTGTCATTTACACACCTTTATGTAGGTTTGAGGTTTTATGACTTTCGTCCATACACAAAAGAAGACATTTTGAAGAATGTAATTACAGAAAAGAACGGGGACTGGAGCTTTAAGTTAAAAAAGTATCATAAATGTAAGTATTGCTTTGTGTGAAAAGAGATTTTGTGCAGATTTAGTGACTGTTTATCCACTGTGATTGGACAATTGCATAAAAAGGTTTAATCAGTCATCAACCCGTCACAATGGTTTAGTGACTAGAATGAACACATAAATGAACGATTCACCTCAACACTTATGAATGAGCTAGAGGGATGTCAAGATTTAGATTGTAAACTGAATGAAAATAAATTATTTTTAAATCTGGAAAGATCATATTCTTTGCGACTGCACAGATATTCATCTTCATTCTTCAATATTTCTCTGTTTGCATTCATACATGTTTGGAACAGTAAGGGTAATTAAATGGTGTGTGTGTTGGGACTCACATAGTTCTGAATCAGGTCTGGGTGGTTTTTCTCAATCCCATCAT
The DNA here is from genome assembly GCA_036877575.1 of Botia almorhae. Taxonomy (NCBI): domain Eukaryota; kingdom Metazoa; phylum Chordata; class Actinopteri; order Cypriniformes; family Botiidae; genus Botia; species Botia almorhae. The sequence continues at coordinate 32,403 of JAZGTJ010002493.1, forward strand.
CCAAAATGGACACAACGACCCCCTGTCCAGTGAAACCCTGCTTCCAGGCTTCCTTCACGTTGAGGTCACGATGTTCTTCATTGTACTGGGTGGAACAGAAGACAAAGAGCAGCTCAGCACAGATTCCTCCTGTTACCGCTGAGCTGAAGCAGAACATCAGTCTGTGTATTCCTCACCAAGGATCACGTTTCACTCATTATTTACTTTTGAAGCCAACTTCAGCTCTTTGGTGAAGGTTGCAGCCTTGTCTTCTGCTGGCCTTCACAGCTGCCCTTTCTTAATGCTTTAAATGCCCTCACCTACTACTGTTCCTCAGTCTGGCTTTGCTCCACACGCTTCCAGAAGCTCTGGCCTCTTTAACCAACTCATCTTAAACCATTACATTCAATACAGTCTGGGTGAAATACTACTGTCATTTTTTATGCGTATTATGTGTATTGTTATGCATAACCTGTATGTCAACTGTCTGTATAATCATTCACACAAAGTGATAAAATGAAAGCAATATCAATATAAGTATGAATGGTTTTTGCACTGTCGGTAATGATACAGTTTTTTTTGTCATCTGTTCTTATGTGTCTTGATAATGTGACTGTATAGTGAGTAAAAATATTCACATTTACTACAAGGCACTCTTCTTGTATGCATTTATTGAATTGGGTTTTTTCTGCTTTATTGGTGGTGAAAGACAGCATGAAACATTGTCGAAAAGGGTGGGAAATGTGATGAAGTGGGATTCATCTCCCAATGTGAGCAGCATAGCTCAAATCATTTGAGACATGCATGTTAACTACTAAGCCACAGACTCAGATTTGATCATTTCCAATTTTGTTTGAAATTCATTTTGTAAACAAAGCCAACCTAAACACAGAAAAACTTGAGAACTGACACGCGAGACACGCAGCCAGACTGTCCACAGACCCACCCTTGTCATGACCCCTCACAGGTCCACATGTGCCTCACTCCAGCGCAGAAGTGAGATTGGCTGCCTGAGTTTATCTGAGCAGAAAATTTAATTTAAATTAATTTAAACTCCTTGATTCTCCTCTTGGTCACACTTTCCCCCAGGGAGGTCAGAGGGAGAAAGTGTAGCCAGTAAGGTGTTGTCGGGTTCGACAACCCCAAATGATATAGTCTTCTGGTTATCTTGGGATTGCAAGTCAGGCTAAGAACATTGACAGTTTATTTCTTTAGCTACATCAGACCAAATGATGCAATCGTACCTCGGAGGTCCAGTAATAATAGTGCTGGGGTTGATAAATTGCTGGTGATGACCTTTGGCCAACTGTTGCAATTGCAGGAAAAACTTTCAGTGGAAATGTTATCGAGTTCCCTCTACCCGTTGTATGTGTAAACATGATTAATAACACCAAGTGAAAAAGGCTGAGAACAGACTGTGGCTCAAAAAAGCCAACAAGTTCACTGTTTTTAGATACATTCCTCAAAAACAAAAAACAGCATCTATTGTTTCTTTGACTCATTAGCAAAAATGATATGTTCTGCTTCTCTAGCTGTGAGATGATGAAGCAGCACTCTGATAAAAAAAAATCATGTCATAGCAACATTACAAAAATTGTGTTTACCCTTTAAAACAAATCTAAAATTATCTCTAAGTTTGTATGCCATTTCTCTTGGCTTAAGTCTATATCATCACTGTGGCCTTTTTGTTTATATTTTTCTTAACCTTGAGACACAATCAGGAATATTTAAGTCAAGACCTGGCTGGACACTTTAAAATGACACCATTTGAGCTGATATCTGACAAAACACACACCTTCACAAAAAACACAAACAAACTTTACCTAAATCGTTCCCTAATTAAAAGCTGAATTACAGAAAGCCCACAGAATATGATAAGCATTTTTATTTCAATGGGTTACTAAATCAGATCGACAAAAATGAGTCAAAACTCCAATCCTCATTAGTCCTTTTTCAATGAGAAAGATTTAAGCTAATTTGTAGGCTATGTTTTCTGAAGAAAATGCTTGCATGCTTGCCCATGCAAAAGCAGACACTGATGACAATCTCCATGACTATATCATTAAAGAAAACATAATGCCAATCATTTAGCACACCGTATTTATGTAGGAGAGATCTGGGTGGTTTCATTTGGGAAGTGGATATTTTATCAACTTAACTGTCCTATTATAAAGCAAAACACAGTCAACTCCAAACATAACAGCATGTTTAATGTAATTACGGTTATTATCACTTGTTTTCATTGTAGCTGTCTCGACAATGTATTTTCAAAGCATGACCTCTGTCATTAGCCTGTCATTAGTAAATAAAAATGTGTATAAAACACTTTATAAAACGGTTAGTTCCATTCCTCAATTCTGATTGGTCAGCAGCTGTGTTTTATTCACGATAAAGCACGGCTACAACCGCTTCACTCAACGGTTCTGTGTATCATTGAGCCCCCGCACTTAGAAGCACTCTGTTGCCGTTAGGGACTACTTTTTACAGCGGAAGGCAGATGATGATTTTACTTGATAAAAACATTAGAATATAACATAATAAATATGATTTTAATATTTTTATTATGTGGTAACCGTTTTATAACGGTTCGCGTCGTGCCTAACAATGCCCTTAAGCCGTGATTTATTCACGATACAGCACGGCCTCTCGTACCTTATTGCTTAATTAAAGCTCGTCTCAAGAATCTACGATTGCTTCCATTTAATTGTACATATACATATACATGCCAGCCCTACAAAACAGTGTTAGACTAGGTGTACAGACTGGTGTTGTCACAATACCAAAATGTTGACTTTGGTATGATACCCCAGTAAAATATTTTGATACCAATACTGAATTAATACCATGGCAAAATCTAAAAAAATGAGAAACTAACTTATTCATGGGTAACTGAACATAAGTTTATTTAGGATTAAAAAAAAACTCACTTGACCAGCATGTTCCAACTCTGCTTTAAGCATGCCCCTCATCTTTAAAATAAAAATAACATTCATTTAAAACATCAAGATAGGCTTTGTCCATGTGCTTGTTCTAACAGTCGGCTATGTAAGAGAAATAATGCCACTTTGCACGTCTGCTGTGTTGACAAGTTGTGAGCAGATGCACGAGTGCTTACATCTGCCCACATGACCGTTGTTTTGTCACTGTTAAAGCTGCGGCGCGTATAAGGGGAGAGCTTGACACGCTTATTGTGACTAAAAGAAATGGAGTGCACACAAACTTCAATGTTGTGCACACATGATGTGCACACAACGCAAAACAGGAAATACAGCTCTTATTAAAACACTAAAGCATCAGTACCAATTAAATGTGAAATAGTATCGTTTTAACAGCAGGGTATTGTGGTACTTTTCTAGTATCCGTATACTGTGCAACATATCTGCTTCCACCTATAATGATGATGAAGTGAGTGGACACCAACACGCCTGGAATTTTTCTGAAGAGCCAAATCACAACGGCTGATTACACTTTAAGCTCCACTGAACGACCATAATGAGAGCACATTCACTGTAACACAACTAACAGGGGCAAAAGGAACAGAGTCCAGGCAATCTAAACAGAACATTACGGCATCCAGAGTGCCAGATCTGAGCGGGAAATGTTTGCAAATGAGCAACAAACAAGCACAGAAACAGACCACTATTTACTCACCAGATACCACTGCTGTGTAAACTTGGGATCGGCCGGCTCGTAGTAAATGTCTCTCTTCTTCCTTCGTTTCACCACCTGCTGTTCCGCCCACAGCACCTTGAGAAAACCAACAAACAGTCAGAAACATACAGGAAATTCAGCTTTCCAATGTCTCCTGACAGCTGATCTGAATGAATCTGAATTTGTAGATTAATTCTATGAATCAGTAATACAATGAATAAAATAAAAAAAAAATATTGTCCAAATAAACACAAGGGCCTTCATTGATCAAACAAAACATCAGCATAGCTTTCAGCTTGTGTATTATCAAAGGATATTAACACACGTTTCTCTGTAGATTCAAGGGATAGCTCACTGAAAAATGAAAATTCTGTCATCATTCACTCACAATCAGCAGGGACACTCATTAACAGAGAAAGAAGGGTGGATGCTGACACAACCATCAACAGCAGAGTAAAGCTGCTGACAGACAGACAGCACATGCTCTCCATGGGCTTTCCTGCGCTCAACACAGCCACTGAAAGATGTGAAGCTGCTTCTCTGGGCTGCGATTGCTGCAGCTAAGCACAGGGACAAACTGCAGAAGCCGGCAGATCACGTGATTGACAGCTCAGTGTTGTTTGTGCCAGTTCTTACTGCTCACCGTCTGGCATGAGTGTTAGTCAAGTGGATGAAATGTGCAGAGATGTGACAGGAAAGAGAATAACATGATGGTCACTGCCCTCACTGTGAACCAACCAATAAAAACCTTTAGAGACACAGGGTCATAATCTAAAGTCGAACGTTGCAACGCTTTCCTCAGTTCACCCCTCACCTACGTGATAGTGAGGCTAGAGTCTTTCATTTTCCAAAGAAAATATGACACGTGGGTGCACCGCTGTGTTTTTGCAGAGATGTTCTGAGTGATGGTTGCTAAGGTGTTTTAAATGGTTGCTTACTGACCCAAATCAAAATAGCCCATCCAAATCTCTACAATTTTCTGGTGCCTGGATACACTTTTATTATCTGTTGGTGAAAATTGTTCGTGCAATTGTTTTGAAGTTACCTCTACTCAATATTTCACCCTATTTAATGGTGTCATTTAGGTCTTAGCATAAGTGGGATTTAATATCTTGCGTGCTAAAGTTTATTACGTTTTATTAAAGGAACAGTAATACAAGCAACAGTAATAGTAATGTGTGCCTTAGTAAAGACTAAAAGACAGACATGAACCATATTTGCCATCTTTAGATGGATTAGTTAATAATTTACCAATCACTTGTGTACTAAGTACTGTTCAAAGTTTAGGTCATGTGGTCAGCTTGACTTAGACAGTGGTTAACTGTCTATATCTTCTAAATATTGTGCTTTTTTTTACTGCATAAATATTAATGCTCATGACTATGATTGATTTGTGTGAGTTTTATACAGCCGGTCTTAGATAAAATGACCCCATTGAGTTCAAATGAGATGAAAATTAACCAAACAAACCTTAAATACACATTTTTTTGATTCAGTTGACTTTTTTAGTTTCTTTGTGGTAAGATCTTTTTGAACACATGCGACATAAGGTCAACCTCAAAATCCATTGATTTTGAGAAAAAAAACTGCAAGAAAACTTCAAGCACAGTTCTGAAGAGCAACTGAAATGCAAAACTGGGAGATGAGAGATTTGGGAGGGTGAGAGATGTTGTCTGAACAGTATCCTTTTTCCCTGCTGATTAATTACCAAGAGTAATACTGTAATTATGAAAGTAGCACACATAAACGCATTTCTAACTTTTAGATCAACCTCATCTGAAATGAAGCTCAATTAGAGACAGCATTTTGTTAAGGCCAGGCAATGCGTTTTATTATGAATGTCCTCATGATTCACATAGCTGTGACTATGACCGCTCTGATGTTGGCCTTGAGCCAGACGTGTTTTAAAGAGAATATAAATGCTGCCAAAGGACATTGAAATAGGAATAGAAATGCAGAGTTTTGATCTCCATTATAAATGAGTCCGGATGGCAGTAGAGGAACATCTTCACAACTAGACTCTAGCTATTTGGATACTTGAGTCAGTTGTTAAAATTTATTTACTTAAAACATTATTTTGCTATTATTGCTATTTTCCCTTCTGTCATTTAAATGTTTTACAAATGACTCTTATGACGTTCGACTTGAAATTCTTCCTGAAAAAGTAACAAATAAAGAACGTATAAAGACCGCACAATAAAAACAGTTCCAGCATGGTGACTCTGTCAATAGCTGCTGTTGTTTGTGATTAGGTGTCTTAAAAGCTCCTCTGTCTGAAGTGTAAGGGAGCAGAATTCAACAACAGGAAGTGGAGCGGGGCAGTCAGAGGAAATGCCACAGAGACCTGCTGATAGTAAAGGCAACAGGGCAGACACTGGCCAAGAGAAACAGCTACACACAACTCCAGCTTTCAGCATGTGCTCCCTCCAGAGTTCATGCTGACAGCGTCAAAACAACCAGACGTTGTTCATTTTCAATGACAGAGGATGGTCTGAGTCAACATAAGTGACGGTAAGTAAAGTCAATGAGAAATGCGCAGAGATGCAATGCAGTGACTACCATTAGAAGAGCAGGCAGTGGAGCTCTTGTGATCTTCCATCTGATGCAGTGGCATGCATCAGTGAGAAGATAATACAAAATCGGATGCCTACTAACAACAAACAGTACAGTGGTTTCCTGTGAACCTCAAATGAATGTCACAGCGTAGTGTCCATGTGCAGTTGCTGTCTTGACACTAACCTATGGAAGGTGTCCCCAAAATCATAATTTGATCAATTTTAAACCACTCACCAATGTCAGTTCTGTGTACTTGTGATCACTCGTCACACACAGAGTTTGGTGTGTCACAATAAAGATTACGGTGTACACTATCGTCTGTACACCTCAAGAGCAAATCATTTACAGTAATGCTTCACTCTCATTACAGGAAGAAATGAGGCAAACCGTGCTCAGCACGCCGGCTCTCACTCAGTGTGCTGGAGGCTCATGATTCACACACCTCATCACAGCACACTGAACAATAGAGAGCATTCCCATCTCCAGGGAAGTGTGTGCTGCTCCTGGAAGACATTTGGGCTGATGGAGCGTGCTGCTAAAGCCATGTTTCAAGATGGACTTTTTAAACTCCTAGAAGGTGAGTAATGGGCTCTGATGGTCCAGTCGGTGATTTCCATTAAGGGGGTCTGTAGCCCTTCTAGTCCTCTGGCATAGAAATTGCAGGGTTTGTGCTTTAAACTGCCTCAGAACCCACCATCCGGACTGGAGCACCCGCAGAATGACAAATGCGCAGTTTGTTCTGAACGAATGCAGATGTCAGAACATTGTGGGCAACACAATTTTCAATGCTCATATTTCAAACTGTGACACGTAATGCTAAAAAGCTTTTATTTGGCCTTCTTGAGAGAAATGTGAAATGTGCAAAGGGTCTCAAGTTTTTATACGTTTCATCACAGTGTGAACGGAAAGATCATATTCTCAATCACATTCAGAGAATATGAGAACACTGGAATATAAACCAAGGTTTCTAGAAACTGCCATGAAAGAGAGAAAGAGGTAAAGTATCTATAACAAGAAGAAAAGTCCCACCCTTCTTTCTTCACAAGACAAGAAAGAAAAGAAATCTAAAGATTTAGTGGGTGTCAGGTATAATAACAACAGAGATGAAGGACTTGAAAACTGAGCACTCTGTTCCTGATGCCGCTAACATTCCCAACAGTGATTAGTCTTAGGGTTTATTCCCTGTGGAAAAGTAACAAGCTCTTTGAGAAGCTAGACAAACTTGAAAACATCAGGACACTAATGAAAGCTTGATTACACTAATGAAAGCTAAAAGAAAGTTTATTATGCACCATAGGTATGCACCGTCCTGTTAGCCAAGTTGCCAAGCCAAATGTGTCGGGTACACCACAAATTTCATAAGTCAATACAATACAAAACATCTTACTCTTCCTTAGTATCATCCAAGAATCAAATTCTGGTCAAATTCTAACTTCCATATCATTCTAAACCTACATGATTTATTTTCAGCAAAATAACACAAGAGGTTCTGTAGAACATCCAGACGGCTGTTGTACACTTGATGAGAGTGGATGGAGACTGGGCTCTCAACCTCCAAAATTACAGGAACAAAATAGGGTACTTGCCTTTATGGTCTCTTTTTTACAATACTGGAGCTGGACAGCCCCAGTTCCCATTTACTTTTATTTGATTTTTATTTTTTTTTAATCCTTTTTGCTTCCAAAGATAAAAAATAATGTGGATGAAATGAGGGTAACTAATGGCAATTTTATCCTGTTAACTTTTTTCTTTAGGCAAAACATTCCTAAAACGAGATAAATCCATTTAAAAAGCAAAACTGCATTTTAAAACCTCTTATTATCTTTAGTTTTTCTGTATGGAATTACAGACTTGCAATCTCATTCCCTAAAATCCTTCTGACATTTTAAGATCTCCAAGACCTCATTATTTTGTTTTGTTTTTTTAACTTTTGTTTGCAAGAAATGTTAAACTGAGTTTGTTTGGGGAAGAATCTGTGTGGATGGGCAGTTAGAAGGCGGGTTTGGATCATACAGTTCACACATACCTGGGGTTCTGTTTGCAGACGAACATGTGTTTCTCTGTGATCTGATAAAGATCTCTTCTCCACCCCATGGTGCCGGAAGTGATAATAATCTCCAAATATCTGAAAAAAGAAAAAGCCACATTTAGCTCTCCACATCCAACAGACTTAAAAAAAAGGGACACAGGGACATCACAGGAGATGTACAAAGAAAAACAAATGTTTTATATACACTCATACATACATCCAAAACCCTGACACTCTCATAACCTTAACCATCCAGATAGAAGAAACAGTTATATTGACAGAAGAGAAAAGAGCTATAAGGAAACACAACTTTGCATGTCCATCTCTCTTAAGTACAAGTAACCCTGAACAAGTGGAGCTCCTGTCAGCTGATGACACAATCACACATGACAAGGTCATCCAGAGGCTCAGACATCAAATCCCTGCTCTGAGGTAGATCAGCCCCTTTGTTTAGACTATAGTCAGAAAATCTTACTGTAACTCAAACACTCTAGCAAGACACAGACTCGTAGGCCAGTTCTTTAATCTAAAGCCAGAAACATACCACGCAAGTTCACAAACACAGATGTAAAAGGCTGATCAATGCATGTCTTATTGTACGTAATTGCATTTACATATACATGCACTCATGAAGCAGATGTAACCCAGGTGTAAAAAAAAATACAGGACGACACAATGTGTAACCATGCTTTGCGTGACAAGCTAACAGGTGCACAACCACACAGTTCTCTGTGGCTCAGCGTAACCAAGCGATTCTTTTGTTTAAAGGGTGGGAACGTGTTATCAGAATCCCTGTCAGGATGGATTTAAGGACAAGTAATTTTTTCCATGACGTCCTCAGTAAACAGACTGGATTACAGCATGTTGAAGCAAATATCTCCACCCAAACAAAGTTGGTGAACCAATAAGCCATTGTGAAAGCAACTTTGACAACTAGAAGACCCAGTAAAAGCCAGAAGCTTGCACTTAACCACCAGAGCAATCACCAGGAAGATGCAAAAGAGATGTTGAAACCCCAAAGAGACAGGACAAGAAACACTTTAGCAAGACAATAACGTGGTTAACCAGATCAGTAAGGACAGAAAATTATCAAGAAACAGAACTGATTTCAGGAGTAGATAAAGTGAGACGGCAGAAAAACACTATAACATGTTCTAGCTAAGCTCTGAAAGCTTTGTTCCTTAAAGGGTCACAACACCCTAAAACACATTTTTTGAGTTGTTTACAGATATATACATGTTGTACATTGCTGAAAACAGTAATATATGTCACTAAAAATGTAACAAAGTGGAAATTGGTTATTTTTGCGCTTTTTGTGACCATTTCGTGCTTCCGGTTTTAAAAGTTTCGTTTGAGCCCGTGACGTAGATGCGTTTTTTTCTGAG
>JAZGTJ010002494.1:0-24137 GCA_036877575.1 Botia almorhae
TCATTGATTGCACATTCCACCAGTAAGAGCAGAGTGTGAAGGTTTAATTAGCAGAGTAATAGCACAGTTTTGCTTAAAATATTGCAATGCACACAACATTATCGGTGACATATCAGAATTCAAATAAGGACAAATTGTTGGTGCACGTCTCGCTGGTGCATCTGTGACTAAGACAGCAAGTCTTTGTGATGTATCAAGAGCCACGGTTTCCAGGGTAATGTCAGCATAACGCCAAGAAGGACGAACCACATACAACAGGAGTAACTGTGGACACAAGAGGAAGCTGTCTGAAAGGGATGTCCAGGTGCTAACCCGGATTGTATACAAAAAACATAAAACCACAGCTGCCCAACTCACTGCAGAATTAAATGTACACCTCAACTCAATGTACATGGCGGGCTGCTATAGCCAAACCTTTGGTCACTGCCAATGGCCTCGAGGAGGGCATGGATTGTAACACAGTGGGGAGAAGTAGTGAGTTGTACAACAGTGGTAAGTGGAATTACATGTACTGGGAAAGAGGAAACCACACTGACCACGGGCTATGGAGGACATATGGGATATGTCTAAATGACACCTTGTTCACCACAATATAAACACAATCTCTGGATCAACCGGTGTTGACGCTTAGTCAAGGACAGACAGGTATTATCAAATTGCATGGGCTCATATTGTGGTTCTGGAGGGCTGGGAAGCTACTGCAGAGAGGGCTTTAGTCCTTGGCGATAGGTGGTCAATAGGGAGCGCATCTCTAGAGCGAGCGCATCTCTAGAGCGAGCGTACACTGCAAGAGGAAGCCGTTGCAGTCTTCTGCCGAACCAAAGTAGGGCGCTGGGTTGACCATGGGACTGGTAGCGTAGAGTGGTGCTGGTGAAGGAGTGACGGAAGGGAAGCAGGTGCTGGTGTGGATTTGGAAGTTGATGGCACGGCGAAGTGAGTCCACCAGCTCCTGGAATGGATACATGCCTGTTTGGTTCATGTTGTTATGGTCTGGTCTTCTGTAATGGTAAGTCAGACTCAAGACACAGATTAGATGTATAACCAAACAGTCAGATTTATTGAACAATAAACAGATTAGAAATGCAAGCGAGTACTGATGAATATGAAGTCGTTAGATAAACAGATGAGAATATTGACAGGAACTATCTCTTTTACCAGGTGCTGGTTTTTTTGGAATGACTGAGTAGTATCCAGGAGCTGGTTGCAGGAGGTGAGTACAGATAAGTAGACACAACAATATCACTGGAATACACGGGGAAGACAAAGAGAATCGAGAATCAAGGAGCATGGAGACGTGGAGACAGGTAAGTCTTTAGCATTAGTTTGAGTCCTTGTTCTAAGCCGAGACCAATCAATGTGACTGTGAAAAGTGTGTGTTCTTATAGTGGTCGGTGATGAACATGATGACAATTAGGTGTGCTTAATTAGATTCTGGTGACTGTGAATGTTGATTGAGGGTGGAGCTTGGCATTTCCGTGACAATGGGCTGCCATAGACTCCCATGGTATCGGATTCAATAGGGATCTTTGCTCTTTCAGGGATTGACCCTTAATAATAAGAGAACTAACTGATACATGTTTATGGTTTGCTGGGAAATGTAAATATAAAGGTGCTTCTTATCAGCTAAACATAGAGCCTCAATCTGTGTGTGTGTGTGTGTGTGTGTGTGATTTATTATCCTGCTGTAAAGCAGGTTAAATAAACTATAGTGTTTAAAACCTTTAATTCCCCTTTCCCCTTTCCCCTTTTGCTCCTATCATTAATGTAGTATTGTACATTATGCACAATTTTAATGTACACACACAAAATAAAAAATGAAAAGTACAAAATTACAAAACAGTTGAAATTTTAACCCTCTTATCTTTTGACAAGTTGTCCTGAGGTTTTTATTCATGAAGGTTGTATAAAAACCTTACTTTTAATATTTCCTTGTTCTTTAAATACATTGACATTGATCACTTGCTCATGTTGTGCTCATGTTGAAAACATGAATGAACTTTAGTCCAGGTGTGGAACAGGGTACTATCAGAGCTGTAATAAGGATGTTAAGACCTCACAGATCTTTGAACTCTTTTATGATCACAAACAACCATCACTCAAGATGAGATTTAAGTTAGCTGTGTCTGTTAACCAGTGCAAACCTGACCAGTGCTTGATGGAGTAACACCCACAGGTTCCGATATGGAGGAACTAAAGCAGAGAGGACACAGGAGAGAAGGACGACACAGGTAAAACATACTCAGTTCATTCCGTTTAACAGTTAACAGAAAAATAAGGAAAGTTGCGTTCCTTGGGCACAATACACTGTAAACAAATATGTGATCAATAAGTCATGACAACATATTTTTTATATTAACTTTAAGCTATTTCAATTTGACAACTCCACACCAGTCAAAATTTAAAATTGTAAGCTGAAAGGACTTAAAAAAAAACGTAATAAAAAAAAGTTAAAAATTATGACACAATGTTTATGAAAAAATGTTTTATATTGTATAAATCTGGATGTTTAGGTCTTTATGTAAATGTATAGTGATTCCAAATAAAGGGATCATATAGATTTGAACTCTTTAATGTTCTTGAATATTAGCCTATAAGTGTATTTTGTAAATCAGACAAACATAAGAAGCAGTTAGTAAGGAGCGTTTCGGATTGCGTCTATTGAATTGGAACTCTTCAATTAGGAAGCTAAACACATACTGAAGAGAGTTACTGTAAATTTCACTTGTGTGAAAGAAGTACTTGTACAAATGTGCTCAGTAATGTGTATGCAGTCAAGCTGCTTTGTTCCTCATAGCAAGCACTCAGCCTTGTTGTAACCTTCCAGATTTGGGCATAAGGCACCTCCCTTCCACCCATAGGCAACGGGCACTTACCAACAGGGCTACAAGCACTAAGCATAAAAGCTGAGACAGTGTCCCCCTTCGAAGAAGGTTGGATCACTACAGAGTAGAGACAAAATGAGGTGCGCTCCAATTGACAGGGTTCCTATGCAGTGTTCACTGCTCCCAACTACCTGAGCACAGGATATCTGTTAAAGTGGACGTCATTGATAATAATCAGTCATTTGGAATACCCTGCAACAAAATCAATAAAGCAACAACAAGATCTGGCAGATTATGATACAACATAAACAAATATTGTAATTTACTTTACTTTAAAATGTAAAATACATACACAAAACACACAGTATGTATCTAATAAATATAATGAAAATGTATGTTTATTATTTGCTTGTATATTTACATTGCAGCTACTAATTAACAGACTATTAACAGATTTGTGCCACAGAAACGCTAGGCTCCACCCCCAATTAAAGTTCACAATCACCGGAACTCTAATCACGCACACCTGATCGTCTTCATGTTCATCATCGACCAATATAAGAACACATGCCTCTCACAGTCACATTGTCTGGTCTCCGCTGTGGACAAGGACTTAAACTTATGTTAAAGCCTTACCTTACCTCCTATTGCCAAGGTACTGAAGCCCTCCTGTGGTTGCATCTCTCAGCATACGATGACAACATAGAGCTTGAGTGCTTTATCCAACTCTCTATTCGAGTGGCAACTAAAATCCAAGGCTGTATGGAGGAAAATCACTTGCAAAATCCGCCATTCTGTTCCCGCCGGCCAGAGCTTCCCAGCCCTCCAGAACCACAGTATGAGCCCATGCAGGTTGACAATATCTGTCTGTCCTCGACCAAACGTCAACGACCCAGAGATTGTGTTTATATTATGGTGAACAAGGACATGTCATTCAGATATGTCCCATCCATCCTCCACGACCTGTGGTGAGTGTGGTAACCTCTTTCTCAATCCATGTAAGTCCACTTACCACTGTTGTACAATTCACTACTTCTCTCCACTGTGTTACAGTCCATGCCCTCCTCGATACCAATAACTACCAATAACTGGAAAAGCTCTTAGTCGAAGACAAATTCGATACTGTGTGGGTCTCATCCAGCTGAGACTCTCTGTCCTGGACTCCCAAAGCCACTAACGCCAAGAAAACCTTTCAAAAAGCTTTCATGTCGGCTCCACTCCTGGTTTGCCCTGACCCACAAAAATCCTTTGTGGTTGAAGTGGACGCTTCAACATCCGAAGTTGCAGCTGTCTTATCCCAGCATCAGGGGAATCCTCCTCGCCTCCATCCATGTGCCTTCTCTAAAAGGTTATCCTCTGCGGAGCAAAACTATGACATCAGGAAGAGAGAATTACTCACCATAAAGCTTGTACTTGAAGAATGGAGACACTGGCTGGAGGGGACCCATCATCCATTCGTAGTATACACAGATCATCGTAATCTCAAGAGAAATAACTTAACCTCAGACAAGCCAGGTTGGCCCTTTTCTTTACACTTTTAGTTTTCCATTTCTTACCATGGATTACCATGGATTTCTTACCATGGATTAAAGAACATCAAGGCTGATGCATTGTCAAGACTCTATACCCCAGATTCCCCATCAGAAAACCTGAATTAATCCTGCCATCCAGTCTTATTGTCAGCCCTATTCAATTGTTCCTGGATGAAGATATTGCTGCCACCAGTGTCTCACATTCTGCTCTGCCGGGGTTCCCTTAACATATCATCTTAACATATGTTCCTCAAAGTTCCTTCCCATTCCCCGGCTTTCCTGGTCACACGTGGGGATGGATTTTATCACAGATCTGCCAGTCTCTGATGGTAACTCGTGCATATTGGTAACTGTAGATACGGTAGATTTTACAAGGCCTGTAGTCTGGTTCCCCTGAAAGGACTCCCAACCGCTATGTAAACTGCTGAGGTTCTTTTTAACCATGTTTTTCGTAACTTTGGCCTCACTGAGGACATAGTATCCAGTAGAGGACTGCAATTTATCTCACAGGCTTGAAGATCTTTTTTCTTACTCCGAGGTGTGAGCCGTGAGCCTTTCTTCTGGATACCACCCTCAGAGCAATGGACAAACCGAGAGAAAGATCCAGAAGATAGGTCGATACCTCCGTACCTTTTGCCAGAACCACCAGAACTCCTGGAACCGCTTCATTGCCTGGGCCAAGTATGCACAGAATTCTCTCTGTCAACCCACCACAGATCTCACATCCTTTCAGTGCATATTCGGTTATCAACCGCCTTTGTTTCCCTGGTCAGGCGAACCTTCAGAGGTACCCTCAGTCACTCATTGGTTCCAGGAGAGCGAGAGGGTCTGGGACTCAGCTCATCAACATCTCCAGCATGCTATACGATGTCATCAACTTCATGCAGATGTCCAATGTCTTTGGACAAGGACTTAAACTTATGCTAAAGACTTACCTGTTTCCACACTTCTTGATCCCCTTTATCTCCCTCGTATATTCCAGTGATATTGTTTTGTCTACTTACCTGTACTCACCTCATGAAACCAGACTGCATCTCATAAAAGAGAATGCTCCAGTCAATATTGCTTACTGTTTGCATCACAATCAGTCTATTGTTCAATAAGTCTGCCTGTTTGGTTTTAAAAACGAATCTGTATCTTTGAGTCTGACTTTTCAAATTTAATTACATGATTTAATCCAACTGATATTAGTGGGTAATCAATAAATCAATTAATAGAGTTGGTTACCCCTCAAATTGTTACATATTAAAAAAAATAGAAACAGAGTTCAAAAGGAGGTGGGCGAGGAGGTGGGCGAGGAGGTGGGCAAAGAGCTAGCGTATGGCAGGGTAC
Source organism: Botia almorhae (assembly GCA_036877575.1). Taxonomy (NCBI): domain Eukaryota; kingdom Metazoa; phylum Chordata; class Actinopteri; order Cypriniformes; family Botiidae; genus Botia; species Botia almorhae. Next base: position 5,687 of record JAZGTJ010002494.1, read on the forward strand.
TGGAAAGGCCAGCTGAAAGGAGTACCATGACAGAGTTGATGGAGGGAGGAGCCGTGGCAGTCATATCATATGTCATATCTTAGCAGAAATGTCATATCATAGTTTGCCGCAGGTTCTTTACTGTAAAAAACAAGTTTGCCATGTAACCTGAAAAGGTGGTACATTAATGAATAAAGCAATAAAATGACATTTAAATAAGTGCGCATATATCCTCTTTTACACATTAAATAATGTCATTACAGGGACACGTGGGATCCATTCCAGCTAAACCCGATTGGAGCTGAGAAAGAAAAGAAGAGGACATGCTTTAGACTTCTGCAGAACTTAGTAGCTATCATTGTGGGCTTGCTGGTGTTGGCCAGTGCAATGATGAGCAAGGTCAATCTTTACACAATTACATGACAAATACATGCACACATAATTTACATAAATATTGACAGAACAGATGGTATTAGCAGCTCCACCTGTCACTGTTTACTTAAAGTTTGATCTCCGTCTCCATGAGAACATTTAAGAGAATTTATGACACAAAGTTCTTGCCACCGAAAATGGGGTCCATTCTTATAGTGAGTCAGTAACACATACAGGGTGATAATTTTTCTAAATGCATATACACATGTGTATATAGTCCCTCAAATGTTTTTAGTGTGAAATAATGGATCTTACCCTCATACAGCCACTAGTGGACAGGGGTCAAATATGTAGATGTGGGATAAGCAAAGATTGTGCAGGACCAGGAAAACTTTTCTCAAGACCAGGGTACAGTTTATTGGCTCAGGACAAACTAGAATCTCTTACACAGCTATTACAAAACAAACAGCCATTGACTGTCCAGGTAACATTGAACGGTATTAATCAATTTGATTTGATTTATTGATGTCCCCCCNGTCCTTGACTGAGGTAGATAGATGAGGTGATGGGGTGGTGGAGGGATGCTGCGAGACTGTCATGTGACAGAGGTGAGGGATGGCTATATATATGGGTCGCTGCGTGGTGATTGGTTGGATTACATGACCGTGCTCCTCCCGAACTTAGTTAAAATAATTAATAAAACTTTATTATAAAACATATCCAAATGTAACTTTAAACTGGGGGTGTTAATGCTTTCAATCGGTGCAGTTATTTTCCTTATTTTCTATTTAATTCATTCAAGCAGGTATCTCTTTCAAGTATAGCAGTATGTGAAAACAATTGAGCGCAGACAGCATTGGGCGAGTCAGGAGACACGATGCAAAGCCCATGTTAGTGTACGCACAAAAAAGAGGTGTTACATTCTGTGTACAAAAGTTCTGATGGAAAACATCAAATTCAGAACAAGCAATTTAAATGTTCATTGTAATTGTGGTCCAGACAAAGATCAATAATTTAAGAGCATCTTAACAGATTAATATCTGTTATTTTGTTATGTTGCATGTTATATTGTATAAAAAACAGATGACACTTTCTTGTTAAAAAGATTGTTTATGCATCGAACATTTCCAACATTACTTTTGATGTTGCACTTAAAAATTAAAATTAGGAGGTTTATGATGAAACTTGCCTATGGTACTGTAAATATCTCCAAGTTAAATCTGAAGTACACTTTTTACATTACTATTCTTACTGTTGTCTGTGTTTTCTGTAGTGGATCTGGTCAGATTCACTGCAGCAGCAGCTTCTATTTCATACAGCCCTGAAATTAGCGATCTTCTTTACTGAAATAATTGGCAGTTGATTGGAATTCATGTAAAATAATCAAGTTTAAAAGTTAAACCAACCTTTTTTTATCCATGCATACTTTCAGCCTTAAGATGTGAATGCAAGAGGCCAAAAGTAACAAGGCACTTTCTGTTTTGATTGACATTACTGCCAGAATCTGTGTTTTTGCATGAAGTCATGCAACAATAATGAAATGTCTATAAATTATTCCTTATATGAGGTTTCTTGGCAAATATTTATGTGATTAATTATAATTAATTAATCGGCACATCATGTAATCAATGTACTAAGTTTAAAACAATACTATTTTAACACAACACAAAGGCAGAAAAAAGCAACTGTTAACAGCACATGGACTGTTAATGTAACAAGTGCAATGTATAAAACTAGATATTTATATGTTAAGATCAAATGCGCCATATCACAGATCTGTACATCATTCATACCTTTCACCCCATTAGCTACAACCCTACATATACACATAATTACCTGAAATACCTGTAGTTTCAGTGCAAACTCAAAGACACTATCAGATTATTGCAGTTACCAAAAACCATTTTATCTCATGATTACATGAGACTCAAACATCCATACTGACATTTAAGACTTAAAATCATCCATAGATGATAATTTTGTGTATGTGCTGTAGTCTAGTCAAAATAAGACTGATAACTCATAATAAGACTATTTGTCTAAACATTAGGGTTCTCTGCTGGTTCTGACCACACTCTCCAGTCCCAAGTCTTTGAGAAACGCAGTGGATCGTCAGTTCTACACACTGCTGTTGATGTGCGTTCTGGTGACACCAAACCTCCTGGTGTTCTTGAAGTCTCTCTGGAAATGTGCCTTCAAGAGCTATGTCCCTCCCAACCCAAGGACAATGGGAATTGTGAGTGTATACAATACAGAGTGAATAATGATGTAGAGAAAAACAAAAATATGAAATGGTATGTTGCTAAGGACCCCCATCAGCTTCACCAGCTCTGATCAGGTTGGCTGGTAGTCAGCTGGAATAGTTCAGCAGAAAAACCCTCTGTATCAACCATCCAGACCAGTGTATATCAGCAAAAGAATTATAAATTACCAGCAAGAAACATGTAAAACCAGCTGGTTTTGTGTGAATTTCATTTGATATAGACAATAATCATTTATCTAAGTGACTAATAGACTGCTAATGCCAATGTACATCAGGGGAGTCCAGACTCGATCCTAGAGGGCCACTGTCCTGCCGTTCATTCATTCACATCTGCCTGGACATGTCTAATCTGTCTAATAGGACCTTTATTAGCTGGTTCAGGTGTGTTTGTTAAGGGTTGGAGTTCAACTCTGCAGTATACTGGTTCTCCAGGAGCAGGATTGGACATCCCTGATGTATGAATTTGGAAAAGATTTAAGTGTTGTAAATGTTCCTGCAGATGTGTGCAATTGAAAGTCTGGTGGCCATAGGGACGGCAGTCCTGGTGCTCATTGTGATGCCTCAGTTTGATATCCTCACAAACCTCTGCATCCCTGGAGGCACCTGCATCCTTTCAGCCACGCTCCAGATTATCTTTCGTCTGCAGCGGGAGAACTGGATGATCATCTACCCTATATGTTCACTCATCCTAGTGCTTAGTGGTTACATTCTACTGGGGGTCGACTACTATGTGAGAGTTTCCTCTTATGTCCCACAACAAGGTGCAGATGAATACGTATATATTGGCATTGCTATTTTTGCTTCTCTGCTCATTTCTCTCAACTGGTGGGAGAACCCTTTACAAGCCAGCAACAACATTCAGGAGATGCTCAGTGAATTAGAAGGTTTTAAAGATACTGTTTATCTGGTCACCAGCCTTATCAGAATCACCATCACCATGGGGGTGTACTTCCTCTATTATGGCCTGATTTCTAAGCCTGGAATTGATTGGGTGGCATACACCAAAGCCACAGACGCAGTGAAGATAGGCCTTGTGGTGTTTTTCCTGCAAGCGTTCTGTTCTGCTGCTTGCCATTGGTTTGGAGTTGTGGCCTGCAAAATCCATGCAGTGAGGTTTGGATTTGCTCTGCCTGTTTCTTTTTCTGGACCAGCCACACTTATTCTAGGAATAACGCTTTTTCTGACACAAGCTGAAAAACTATCCCATTTATCTCAAGTTGCTAATGTATTTAGTCCCAGCCAAAATTACACACCCATTGACAATCCCTTCGCACCATTTTGCTCCCAGCTTGCAGATATCAAGGACAAAAATACCACCCCTGTGGTAATGCTGGAAATATCTAACAGTATTTGTAAAACCTCACTCAACAGTCCATATGCCATCTGGCCATTCTCCATGCTGGCATTGGAGGGTGTGTGCATGTGGCTTGGGCTCGTTGCTTGCACATATTATGTGTGGAAAATAAAGGTGCAAAGAATTGAACGCACATCTCAGCTGTTTGTGCGTCGTCTGTATGAATCTGCCTTTATCGACCTCTCTCTTCTGCTAAACACAAAAATGAAAGTCGTCCGTTCCAGAAACAAAGAGAGGTACAAAAACAAAATACGATATGACTGCTATAAAGTGCATTGACATTCATTGATGTAAACAACTATTATTTGTTTTTGCTGTGGTACAGAACTGATGAAGTGGAAAACTGTGTCATATACCTGTGTGCGACAATGTGGCATGAAACATACGATGAGATGCTGAAAATCTTAACCTCAATGTTCAGGTATTTAAAGTGTACAGTAATGAATATTATAAGTGTAGCACAGTTCAATTGTTATAGTATTGTATTTGCTATTCAGATTGGACAGATACAGAGGTGATCCAAAGGAAGAACACAAGGATTGTTTCGACTTTGAATGCCATATTTATGTTGATGACGCTTTTATGAAAGAAAAGGACACAGAAAAGAAGTTTGTCAACACATATGTTTGTGACCTCATACATGTTGTGATGGAGGTATACAGGTGGGACAGAGGTTAACTGCTTCTTATTAACATATTTAACATGACAGAATAAAATGAACAGAGATGGTGTCATTGACATTTTACACACACTGTAAATGTAATTTATCTGCGTTTGTCTGCAGGGTGTTTACAAATAAGGAGCCAGATGAGGTTTCTATCATTGAAACTCCATATGGTGGTCGTCTTGTGTTTGTAATGCCAGAGGGAAACATGCTTTACATTCACCTGAAAGACAAACAGCTGATTCGAAACAAAAAGAGATGGTCACAGGTGACTTTCAGCTCCTTACTCCTAAAAGAATAATTCAGAGCAAACACAAGAACTGAATATGTGTGTATTTTCAGATCATGTACCTGTATTACCTGCTTGGTTGGAAAGGATATAATGTCAAAAACCCCCAGAAAATAACAGTACGTTTCTCATATTTTTTAAGTCTGTGATCATTCATTCATTTCTTGATGGTGTTTTCTAAGGCAGGAATCTATTACTATTGCCCATAAACAAGTTAACAAATCCCTTAATTATTAAACACCAGCACACTGTTTGTGAGCCTTTTGACCTGGGCCGGTAAAAACAGAAATCACCCAGAACTAGCAACTACATAGCAATGCCCTTGCAAACCACCAAGCAACGTCCTAGAAACTATCAGAGCATCAAGCACCATAAAAGCATTGTTTTTTTTGCACAAAATAAAAAATCCAATTTACCATTAAACCACCGCACACCTTTGTTTTTGTTTGCTTTTTAAGAGACAAAACAATCCATGTCGTGCCAGTCTGGTATCTTTAGATGGGGAGAGTTATCTACTCCCAGTTCATGACAACGACAGCAAAAGGAAACATATCTCTGATGACAACACATACATCATGGCCCTGGACGGTGACACAGACTTCCACCCTTCCGCTTTAATACTGCTCGTTGACCGTCTGAGAATGTATGACAACGTGGGGGCAGCTTGTGGACGGATCCACCCAACTGGAATGGGTAAAACACCTGTGGTTTGGTTACTACACAGGAAGTATAATTAAATAACTGCAAAACATCCAGCTAGTTTAGGTCAATTGGATGTCACACATACTAGTATTACACAAATGTTAAAGCAATTGCACAAAGCTATATTAAGGATAGTCCACACAGGCCCAACAAAAACCAATGGGGTTAACACCCTGATCAAACAGCCCCTGGAATTTAGTGTTTGTTTTTGAAATGGTCTGAATATGAAATAGTCTGAAAATATTCTCTTTTGCAGTTTGAAATACTCTGAACTGTAAATATCAACCAAAAAACATTTAATATTTATTTTATTTTGTGATATTCCTATTAATTATATGAAAAGAAAGATTTTATAAAGATTACATTGCTGTTTAAATTTTAAATCATGTCAGTATACAAAGTCCATTTACACAAATCCCTGCAATGCAGATAGCTGAGGATTAAAGATCTATCTGATAACTAATCAGAACATTCTCCTTTTATAATGTGATGTTGTTGATCATAGGACAAACCCAGAAACTTTTCATCTCAACTATCTACATTCTTTGTGCTTTATGATCGATATGAGGATTCTTTTTCATTACAAAATTAAACACTACATTCTCCATAAAAAGTACTGGTTCTGATGCTGGTTTCAGGACCAATGGTGTGGTATCAGAAGTTTGAGTATGCAGTCGGTCACTGGCTTCAGAAGACAGCAGAGCATGTTTTTGGCTCAGTTCTTTGCAGTCCAGGCTGTTTCAGTCTCTTCAGAGGATCTGCACTAATGGACGACAATGTCCTGAAACGATACACCACCAAAGCCACCAGAGCATCTGAGTATGTACAGTATGATCAAGGTAAATCTTTAACATCACTTCCTGTTTCTAATGCACTAGATCTACTAGTAATCTCATTCGTGTGTATTTAATAACTATTTGTTAAAGTGATATGAGGCACTGGATGGAGTAACAGTTTGAACATGTTATGAGTATCATGGCATCACAGTAACATGCTAACTATAATAGTGAGTATAATTACCCTTAGTATAATTAAGCTCACCATATCAAGCTACATTACACCTAGAAATATACTGAAAGGTTGTCATGATTGTGTCTGTTCTATTTGTCTTTTCCTGTGTTTTTGGTTTCCTTTATTCCCTCCCCTTGGTAACTATCTTGTTAATTATCAAGTCATTATCGGGTTAATTAGTTCTTTATTAGCTCCTTGTCCATTGCCCTAGTAATTCTTTGTTTTCACCTGTTTTTAGTTTAGTTTTTTGCGTGTGTTTATACACCTGGTTTAGTTCTGTTCCTTTGTCAGTCCTTGTTTGCATTTGTTTATGGTGTGTTTTAAGTGTTTTTTCTGGTCTTTAATCTCTCTAACTTAGAAATTTCTTTTCACTCTTTGTTTTGCTTGGTTTACTTGTTGTGCCAGGCGTCTGTGACTGAGGCTGCAAGTGTATTAGTTACATGAGTGACCAGCTGATCACACTGGAATTTGCACACTGGGGAGAGACAATTAATTCCGGACTAGCTGAGGAAAAGGAGCTGTGGCTGTAGATCCAGTGCATTACAGAGGGTGAAAAGACAGAGGTTTAAGCTTTCATTGATGAGAATAGGGAAAGTGAGGTCCCTTTCAAACAAGACAAATAAACTGGCGGTGCTGGTGAGGACTAAGAGGAAACACAGGGAATGCAGTAGCATGTGATTTACTGAGACATGGCTGCATGAATATATATATCAGGCATGAAAATGGGTCAGGGGTGAAAAAGGTGAGAAGGGTGCTCGAGGGGTGATGTGGCCTCTGATGTGGCCGGGAGGTGGGAGGACTCCCACAGAACAAATATAACGGCCTTATTAGGGGACATGCTGTAACTTAACTTGTTTATTCTTCCATCATGATTGACAGCCAAGGTTTTTTTTTTTGGCAAAGAAATCAACCTAATAAGTGTTTTCTACCATTATCGAAAAACATATCATCAACCACAAATGCTATTTGCTATTGCAGGCAGAGCATGCCAGAAAAAAAACATGTTTGATAAAAGTTTCCCTTTGCCAATTTTACAGTAGCCAAATAAGTTGAATGGAATAATAAGCCAAGCACAGGTTCCTCCCTTCCCCTCAAAAAGAATTTCTCATCGAATCTACACGATTCACGTGGGTCACCTGTTTTGGCTTCAAAACGGCGAATTTCGCCGAAAGGTGAGGGATTTTCATGCCTGATATATATATATATATATATATAATGCAAGCCGAATATTAAAATGATGGCTATTGGTATACGTCCCTTTTACCTCCACAGGAATTTACAAGCATTTACAGCAATTTAGTTTACAACCACTTTTGTTGGTGTTTGCATTCCACTGACAGCAAACGAAGCGCCAGCATGTGATGTCACACGTTACAGCTAAACTCCAAACAAAGCAGCCTAATGCCTTTATAGTCCTATCGAGAGATTTTTAAACATGTCTCTCTCTCATCAGTACTACCAATCTAACATCAATGACCTGTTTGCCCCCTGCAGTTTGTTTACCCGCCTTAAGTGTGTGTACGATACTATCATCTTCATGCTGCAAATGGTCTATTCACACCTGAGCAACTCCAACAGCAAGATGGGAATAGTGTTCTTTGGTTTCTCTAGTGCCTTCAATACCATCCAGCCAGCTTTACTAAGAATAAAACAGGATGTTATGCAGGTTGACTCTTCCACAATCTCTTAGATCACTGACTACCTCAGGCAGACCACAGCATGTGAGTACACAGTATGTAAAGCTGGAATGCCAACAGAATAAATAAGCTTATTAGGAAAGCAGAGTCTGTCATCTTGACACTGTTGATCTTGACATTCTTGAGGCTGTTGCAGAGAGGAGTATAATGTCCAAACTGCTGACCATCATGGACAGCACCTCACACCCCTTCTATGATGTGCTTGCTGAAATGAGAAGTACTCAACATATGTGCAATTTTACTGTTTGTATACGGTTTAAACTGGTGCAATATTCTGCTTGTTCTAGTGTTTTTTAATAACACGCTATTTATTATATTCACTTTTTATTACAGTCACTTGTTACATTATATGTATATTGCCCTGTATATGTTATGTTGTATATTTTGTTGTATGTTATTAGGTTGTTATTTTACTGCTAAAGCACCTAAACGTTGCATGTGGGACCAATAAAGTACCTATCCATTCATTCATCCATCCATCTAACATCTATTAAATCTCAGTCCAATCCCATTTTCTCTTTGTTGAAAATGGAACATTTTAATCAGAAACCAAACTACAGGTTAAGAGCTATTGAATGTGTTTTACAATAGATGACACTAAATAAATGCTGAAAATCTCCCTCGTGTTCAGGTGAGGATCGTTGGCTGTGCACTCTTCTCCTGCAGCAGGGCTGGAGGGTGGAGTATAATGCAGCCTCAGACGCTTACACCAATTCACCTCAAGAGTTCAAAGAGTTTTACAACCAAAGGCGCAGATGGGGTCCTTCAACACTGGCCAACACTCTGGACCTGCTTCACAGTGGAAAAGAAACAGTCAAGAGAAACACCTCCATATCTATGCTCTATATTTTATATCAGATCTTCACGGTGGCCTCCTCTATCCTAGGACCTGCATCTGTTACCCTCATGATCGCAGGTAAATATTGAAAGACTTTGAGACCCATTGTAACAAGGAGACTGAGTCATGAGTATCCATTTGCAGCCTTTTATTAAAAATGATCAAAACAGGCAAGGGTCAAAATACCAGCAAACAGGGTTATAGGGAATAGACAAAAACAGCAATGTTAAACAGGCAAGGGTCGAGGCAGGCAGCAAACAATCATAAACGATAAACAGTCACAGTTCAGGGCAGGCAGCAAACAATCCAAAACGTAATCCAAAGCAAAGTCAAACAAGGCAGGCAGCAAACAATTAGGAAAACCAGAAACAATCCAAACACGAAAAACCAGGTAAACAACAAGGGAAACCACTCTGAAATGTAGGCCAAAGCAATAGAAGCCATCGCACTGAATGAATAGAGTACACGGTTTAAATAGACCGCTTGATTGCAACCAGGTGAACCAAACAGGAAGGGCCCATGGTAATTGTAGTCCGAATCATAGTTAGTACTCAAGGGAAGGCTCCCTCTGGTGGCGCGGAGGAGAGCCTTCTCCGTAACACCCATAATGGCAAAATATCCCAAAATTCTCTGCTTCATCCTGCTTCTGAGGTGAAACCTGCTTCTTAAGCCTGTCATGTAGAATCACTAGCTGGTGATTTGAGAGGTATAAGTTTCCCAAGCATTCATTTAACAGTTACCTTATGTTTCTTTTATTTTTTTATCAACATTTTTTGTTTCATTTCCAAAATAAATCACTGTTCACAGTTAAAAAAATAACTATGCACAAACAGATGCCATGAAACTGTCCACTCGTACAGACAAAAAGGATGAGGAGAAATAAGAAATAAGTCACATAAGCATAGACTGAAAAGTTGACATTCCTACTATCTAGCAACATCAACGCAATATTTGTTCAACTCGGAATAGTGCTGTCCTTTGAGCCATTGAGCCTGGCAGTGGTACCTTCCAGCAAAACAATGTCTCTGAAGTAGTTTAGACCTTAAATAGTCCAAACATTTGGTTCTTTTGATGACGCCATTTAAACCATTGACGTTCCAAGACGTCCAAGACATTACCTTAAAAACCATAATTCAAGCACATTACTGTATATTTTACTAATTAAGAAACTAAAATTAGTGGACTTATATTAAAAGTACATGGCATCTGGAACTATGAGAGAACAACAAAAACGGAACAGAAAGGCAGTAAGCGGAGAGTAGCAACAAACTCTCCTACCTGCCATCACAACAACCTCGTCTGGATACGTGGTAACATAACAGACGATCACTTGAGTCCCAAGGCCGACTCTACTTCAGTCGGCGTTTGTAGATGAGAAGTTGATCCACGATGCGTCACCTTGATCGTGGCGGGATAGATCAGACTGATTCATCTCGTGTCTTTTCATTGCTGTTTGATTGCTGTAGTCGGAAATAAAGAGGGCGAGTTGCCCTTGTGAAGTATTTGTCCCGCGGCTCGTGCTCCCTTAAGGATGGCGTTCTGTCCTGGAAGCGAAGCAATTTGAAGATTAACGTTCGCGGGCCCTTTCTGCTGCTGTCAACAGTATAGATGCGATGCGCCCTCTCTATCTCAATCAATCTGTTTTTAAGTGACGGGATCCACAGGGGTAACTGGGTTTGGATGAAGGAGAGCTTCAGACTGAAGCTGCCTTCCCTGTCAGTGGGTCACGTGATCTCCAGTTACCAAATGTTAAATGCTGTCTCATTTGTAAGTCACTTTGCGTAACAGCGTCTGCTAAATGAACAAAATAACTATTATGTCATAAAAATATGATGCTGCAAATGCTGGCCAATATTGTTTAAATACCAGAATAACCTGTTTGATAACTTGTTTATTGTTCTGAACTCTGATGTCATTGTTTATTTCTTCTTTAGGAGCTTTTCAGTTTGTGTTTGGAGTTCCAGGCACTCTTTCCATAGTAATAGCTGTTATACCGCCAACTGTTTACATGATCATATGTTTTGTAGCCAAAACCAACTTCCAAATTACAATTGCTGCAATTCTGAGCATTATATATGCATTTTTGATGACCGCGTCCTTCTTCTCCATTATTGGTAACCATCATCAAATTCTTTATTGCACATGATTTGCTTCTCTGTTAAGGGGAAATTAGCTTGGTGACATTTTATCACACTTTTTCTTTTAGGGGACATGGTTAAACAGGGAACATTTATAACTCCAACCGGACTCTTCCTGGTGTCTGGTGCCATTCTGTACATGGTGACAGCCATCCTTCACCCTCAGGAATTCACTTTGATCATCTATGGTCTCATGTACTTCATCTGTATTCCCAGTGGCTATCTGCTCCTCACGATATATTCTTTAGTCAACATGCACATTGTATCTTGGGGTACTCGAGAATCCAACAAGGGCAAGAAGCAAATAAAGCAAGTGGGTGTTGTATGCAACCGAGACTGTAGACTCTGCTGCTGGGATGTGAAAATCGAAGTCACACAAGAGACTGAAAATCTTGTTCTTCAGCAAATACAACAAGCTGTGAATCCACATCCTACCAAAACAGAGCTAACATCTCAGAGCACACATGAAAACCTCAACACTCTCAACACAGACAAACATATCTTGGACTACAAAAAACAGTTGATGTGTAAGATGGATGAGTCCAAAGAGCATTTGTCCCACGACAAGGACGAAGACACTTACTCTGAAAGAAGGTAAGGAATATGAAAATGTGTTTGGATTAGACTTATGATGAAGTATATAACTTCCCGGTGCTTGATATTGGTATTTTATTTTAACAAATGGAATCTTTGAAACTCTTTATAAAATTCATTACAGTGGGAGTTCCAAAAGTAATGAGAAGAAAATAGACCCATATTATGATGACACAGACTATGATGAAGATGACTATAATGATGATTACAGTAATCTTGAGGAGGTGGCAAAAGAAGTTGCGCCTGAGAGTGGTAAGAGATAATATCTTTGTTTGAGGTGTTCCTTGCCACTGTCGCTTAGCTTTCACTTACTGGTGGATTCTGAAAATTTGATTTAAAACAATATGCATTGTGAAAATAAATTACATTGAAAATTTTACACTGTTCTTTCTGCAAAGCAAATTTTTTTCATTGAAATATTAAACTAGTTGCTGCTTCTTGACATTAGCAGAATGGGTTGAGCCTGTGAAGAGAGAGTTCCTGAAAAAACTGACCTATGCAAACCTGAAAAGAAACCTTCAGGAGCAGATCCGATACACTCTGAGGAACAAGAACCAGGAGGATCTGTGTGAGGAGTTGGTGTTGATGCTTACAGACACTCTGAATGAGGAACTTAGGGATAAAGTGGGTCCTGAGGATGTGCTGACCATTAGTCAGCTTGAGGAACTGCAGTACACCCTGAATGAAGCTGCCAGGCGTATCTTGAAGACAAACCGCATGGAGAGATTGGAGCGTCGTGTCAAGAGAGGCATTGAGAGAACTCTCGTAGCTCCACAGATTGAGAAACTCTCTGAGGTAACATTCTGTGCTCACATTTAACAGGATTTACATATAATATCAACATCTTAGATAAAAACTAGAAAACTGTGTGTGGTGAGTGGTGCTTGCTGTGGCAAAACTTGGGCAAGAATAATTCAGCGTTATTAACAATGTTGCAGCATTATGCTAACATGATTTAGCGTGACCTTACATGATGTTAGCATGACATAGCATGATGCTAGTATAATTGTACATAATTTAGCATGATAGATATACTAAAATATTGCATATTTGTGATGTTTTAAGGTTGCTAGTGTTCTAAATGGTTGCTATGGTATGGCTAGGAAGTTGCAAGGGCAATACCTACAGCACACTGACATCCTGAGTCATATAAGCCTACCCCACATATCTTTACAATGCTGAGATATAGTTTATTTATTTTATTACATGGTTACTAGGCTACTGTAAATGGTTGCTAGGGTGTAGCTAGGCAGTTATAATGGTAAAACTAATAGATGGGTGTGTCTAAATTAAAAAAGCCTTTGTGATGTTCTGGTGCTGAGATATAGTTAATTCATGTTGGTTGCTAGGCTACTCAAAATGGTTTTTAGGTCATGGCTGGACAGTTTCAATTATGATAATTAGGGACTACTTGTCAGTCTGAGTCAAAAGAGGCCCCCCACCTTTTTCAATGAAATTCAATGGGGTGTAGGGCACTGTAACTGGTTGCTTGGGCGTGACTATAAAATCTTTTTATTCATTTTACTTTTGTTTTTGCTTGTTAAGCTGAATGACATAACCCACCCCTAAGTCTCTATGACATTCTAATGCAAAGCTATGACGTAACAAAGATCTGTCCAATGTTGAGTCTAGGGAATTTTTCACACACTTTTTCATACACCCTAAAAACATTGTACACCAATTGCTTATAAAAGTCATAGCACACCTTTCTTTAATAAGCCGGTCGATTTGACCCCTCACTCATGGGTCTACGACAAATCAGCGTGGGATGAATTACATACCAAAGTATATACCAAAGTTCATACCATTTTTTTATACCATATAAAAAATATACCAAAGTTTATACCATATTTGGTATGAGTTTAAACTTACCAAATTTTTGTCCAGAGAAAGTAGTAGTATGCAAGAGAGTAATAGTGATGCTTTTCAAATAATAATAATATTCTGATTCTTAAGAGTGGTTTTAGTTGGAAATTATACATTTATGGGAGAAAATAATTAAAATATGCTGTCATATGCATGTTGTATCACGATACATGCAAAAACCAATGAAATTAGAAGTTAATGATGTGCTGCCGTAATGTTTCACTTCAGGAAACATTTATTAAAGCACTGGAGTCATTTGGATTACTTTTATGATCCAAACTGCTTGATAAGAATTTCGTGCCAAACAAAAATGGATACAGGAACTATGTTGTCCCACTTGGTAGAACTACTGTAAGTGATTTAGAGTAGTGTTGGAGTAGGTTCAGAGTCACAGTTAGTTTACAACTAGGCATATAGTAAATTTTCTCTTTAAAAACTCTTTAACCAGTTATTTACACATTTTAGGGGTATGTTTGGGTTAGATTTATAACTAACTTTTAACAGTTTGAAAAGAATATTCCCCCAAACTAACAAATGATGGTGCTCCAAAAAGGTGTAAAGGTTCACTATTAGCATGTGAAAGGTTTTGACTATGTTTTAGATCATTTTTTGGGCAGTTAGAAAGTCAGACTTGTAACCTGAAGGGTGCAGATTCAATTCTCAATGCCAGCAGAAAATGACTGAGGTGTCCTTGTGATAGCCACTCACTGCCCCGGGTGTAAGTGTGTTCACTGCTTGCAGTGTGTCCACGACTCAGTCCACGACTTTTGTAAAATTACATGTACAATTTTATATATATATATATATTTTATATTATAGTTTCTGCTAAAAATTCATATAAATACAGAGACCTGTTTCCCTACCAGGATGAAAATGATTTCTGGAAGAAACTGATAGAGCGATATCTATTGCCCATAGAAGATGACAAAGCTTATAAGGAGGAAGTGACACGGGAGCTAAAGTCTCTACGTAACAAGGTAATGTTTGCAAATGAATTATATGAATTAATTTCATATACTAAAATGAACTTTAAAAACATGTTCTAACTTTTTGCAGGCAGTATTTTTGTATTTCATAATTAATGTCCTATGGGTTGTAGCGACATTCTTCCTTCAAGCAATTGGCAATGATGTTCTGAGCATCAAGATTCCAAAATATTTTCCAAATGGAACATTATCAGATGAGCCCTTGAAGGTGGAGCCTTTGAGTCTGATGTTCCTGCTGTCATTTGCCATTCTTCTGATAGTTCAATTCCTGGCTATGCTCTACCACAGGTACACTCATCACGTAAAAGTTAACGTGGGTCAGATGTTACTGTGTGAGATTAAAATTTAGTTACAAGGATGAGACACGAGTTATAAATGACAATCTAGCTGCAAACAGCAATTGCAGGTCAAGCCAATGTCATCGATGACACAAAGTTATATAAGATATATATATATATATATATATATATAAAAGCAGTTTAAGAATATAATTGCAAGCAAGCCACCAAATGTCACCACATTGATGAAAAACGACTAATGACATAGTATCAGAATTGACATAAACCAAGGAATGCAAAGAAACAAATGTTGAACAGAAAACAAATGTTGGGCAATGTTTTCAAAAGTTATAAGCAATTTTGCAAAAAAACCTAAATCTCTGGAACACTATGTGGCGCTGTGTCCAAACGGTCCATGTACCGTCAGGACATGTTGACAATGAAACCTACCAAATTTTGTGCGAATATGTGTAATTGTTTAAAGTATATAGCAATTTATGACAATTTAAAATGATGGACACATGGTTTAACTGATCCCAGTAAAATCTCATGACCCGTAGATGGAGCTTTTCCCAAATTTGACTTCTGCCTCAGATCATGGTCTTTATAAAGCATTCCAAGTTTCATATAGATCAATCAAAGAATGGCTGAGATATAGCCTCCTAACCTCCTATAGCCTCCTTTAAAGTTTTAAACGAAGATGAAAATTAAAAATCTGTTCAGTTATTTCTGTATGGCTTGGTCCAAAGATCATATGAGCCAATTTTCATAAGAATCTGACAACATTTGAAGGATAAGTAATAAAAAAATGAAATACTGTACTTTTCAAAATGGCCACTACTGCAATGGGTGGATTACTGTAACTGGTTGCTAGTGTGTGGCTATAAAGTTGTAATGTTACTGTTTGTTGCTGCTTACTAAACTGAGCGATATGAGCCCACCCCCAAGTCTTTGCGACATTCTGATGCGGAGATATAACATCATAAAATTCAGTTTTTTGTACACCCTAAAAACATTGTACACCCGATCACTTATAAATGTCATAGCACACCCCACCTCAATAAGCCGGTCAATTTGACAACTTATTCATGGGTCTGCAGAAAACGATAGGGCCCTTCACACTTTCAGTGCTTGGGCCTTAATAATAATTTCAATTAAACATATAATGAAGTTTTACATATAATGAAAAAACAGAAAAACTATCAAGCGTGTTCAACAAAGAACATGTGGTATTATTGCAAATAATATGTGTGAGATGTATAATGCTAATCAAGGATACTAGGTTTGTAGTTGGTTTATGAATAAAGGGTTGACTGAATCGATAAAAACTACAACACATTTGGACCATTTGAATAAATAAATGTGCAAAAATACCCATCATTACTTGCGAAGGCTCGTACCTCTCTCAGTTGTCTATGAGAGGGAAATGTATTTAGACTGCCTACTAAAACAGTATGTACATCTGAGACTGTGACATAGTCAATTAACTAGATGATATATCATATTAAGCAGGATATGCCATTCCAGCTTACATTGAGATGGCACATAGAAAGATAACATCTTATTGGACAGGGGTGTCTTATTGGACAGGAATTTGCAATAGAACTATAAAATACACAGAATACACAAAAATAAAATTCACACATACACAAAATATACACAATACAAATACTTGAAAATTACACAATTAAAGAGAATGTTATCTCTCTGTCTCCAGTCTTTAGGACTGTAATTATATCATTTTGCTAGAAGCAATATTAACAATTAACAAAAACTCCAAGCTTAGTTAAATTTCAGCAGTACGAAAACTCCAATGATGTATATATGGAGAAAAAACCTTGGGAGAAACCGTGCTCATCCGGGAGGGCCAGTTCTCCTCTGGCACGTTAAAGCTGCAATTTGTAACTTTCTTGGATAAATGATTTGGAAGTCCATCAATTCCCTGACGATCTGTTTTAGGAGTCGTACCATTCTGTCCCCCACCATCTGGTCTGGATAAAGTCCAGATCCAGTTGACTACAGGACCTTGGGAAAATGAATGACAGACAGATTAGGTGTAAAGCCAGTAAATCTGTTCTTATGGGAAGTGTCCCCAGTTTCAGTTTCTAATTGTTGCAGCCTAACAATCCCTTAGGTAATTTGAGTAAGAAGTCCATAGGACTATGTGTAGGTTAAATTAAAGAGATGGGTCCTTAATCTAAATCTGCCTTTTAATCTTTAATCTGTCTTTTAATTTGCCTCCCAGACAATACTGGGAAGACTGTTCCAGTTGTCATATTTGTAATAATATGGTCATACTTGTTCGTTTTTGTAAGAACTCAGGCTGCTGCATTTTGAACCTGCTCGAGTTTTGGTATTAATCCTGCAGGGCAGCCACCAAGTAGGCATTGCAATAAGTCTAGAGAGAGCATGTGTCATGTTTTGATACATTTTTAATGGTAATAATTGGTAATAAATATAAATGGTTATATAATATAAATGGTTAATAATAATAATCCTAAGGATAACAATAGGGCCCTTCACACTTTCAGTGCTTGGTCCCATGTATACATTTTTTCATAAATTTATTCATAGACTTATTTTATTTATACTGTAAATACTACAACACAAACACATAAAAACAGATTACTTTATTGCTTTTATTTTTTTAGAGCAAAATGTGATTAAATTTTTTATTGAAACAATCAAAAACGAATGGGTCCTCTGGGACACAAAGGCTGCTTTTCCAATTTTTGGCCACAAGATGTCATTAGTGTGCACCGTGCTAAAAACCTTAGTGGCTCTAAAAAACTTTTGACACACATCTATGTAAGTTCAGCACCATGGTAATTTATGGATTATGCGTTTTACAGACATGAGATGTAAAAGATTTTTAAAATAGTGATATTATGTCAGCCCATATTGCCCAGAAATCAATTATAATATTCTCAAGTCATTAAATGTTGTTGCTACTCTCATTACAGAATATACACTCTCATCCATGTGGTGTCATACAGAAGCACAGAGAAAGACTACAAAGAGAAGGATGAGGTGAGTATCCGCACAGAGTTCAGAACAAAGCTTCTGTGTCTTTCCTATAAATGTACCAGACCGTACATGCAGTTCAGTCTATATCACAATCTACTGTATGACTTCACAGTGTTTTTTCTCCTCAGCAGGACGATGATGGATTGATCCTGGAAAATCAGATTGCCAATGGCCTTATAATCACTAGTGATGACTTATGAAACTGTAGTGAAACTTGTCTTATTACTGGAAGATAATTCCTAACATATACATTTGCACTTATGGGTTATGCATTAAATGTTTAAAAATCGTTTTAAACATTTGACTATTTGCATATTTTGTGTCCCGTGTTATTGATTTTGCCAAATGTGAAATTCTGTAAATTCTAAAGTTCTGTACTAAACTGATCTAATA
>JAZGTJ010002494.1:25751-41993 GCA_036877575.1 Botia almorhae
AGAGTGAAAGACAGAGTCCGGGAAAGTGATTTCCTCCCACGTTGGGATGGAACCACCAGGCGACGTTCGTTCGCAGAACGCAAATTCCTGGTAGGCACATAAGCAGGCACACCATTTTCATTCATCAAATATAAAAAATAAATAAATAAAAATACGCACATTTTAGCTTTACTTGTTTACTTGCAGGCCCCGTTCTAGCCGTCACATTGTTTATTTTGTTTCCTCTCCGTTTTTCAAATTCGTTTCAGATTTTCTGCGTAGTCCTTTAATACCGCCGGCTCCGGAGTAATAAATCAAGTATCTCGTGATTTGCAGTATCAATTTATTGCTTGTAACATCGCTTTCGTTAAAGTCCACTACCCGACCGCTTGCGAGCCCTTCCAGTCGAGCTTCGCTTTATGCTTCTCCCATCTTCCGTCCGTTACGCGCATTTCTACGCCATTCTTTCAATTTTGTTTGAAATTTTCCACATATTGTACCTTTTATACCCTTTAAGCTTCGTAAAAACAATTTTGAAAAAACAATTTAGTAATTTGCAGATTTCTTAATTGCTAATACCGTTTTGTTGTCACTACCCGACCGCTGACGGGGCTTACCCATCCGGCGCCGCGAGCTTTTCGAGCTCCCGTCGGACGCTGCAAGAGCCCTTCCGGTCCAACTCAGTCCGTTTCGCTCATCTCTACGTCGTTTTTTAATTTCGTTCGAAATTTTCCTCATATTGTTTAATACCCTTCAAGGTCAGTGTAAAAATCAACCAATTTTGTAATTTGCTGATTTCTTAATTGCTAATACTTTGCTTTCGTTATGTTGTCACTACCTGACCGCTGACGGGGCTTACCCGTCTGGTGCCGCAAGATTTTTGAGCTCCCGTCGGACGCTGCGAGAGCCCTTCCGGTCCAGCATTGTTCTATTCAAACGCCTTCGCACCACTATTATTGACTTTACACTTTTTGGGGGGAATTTTTTCTTCCCGCGGCTGTCCGGCAATTATTCAGCTTTTTGGGGGAGTACTCTGGGTTTGGGCCAAATTTCGAGCTCGGAGCCCTCTCCCCGGACAGCACGCCAAATACGCATCATTATTTGCGCTTGTATGGTAGTGCGAACTCGTGAACAGCTTATTAAAAATGTTTTGACAGTGCAAGGCAGCATCTCATTTCCTGTCTCTGGGAACTGGGTTACAACGGCAAGTCATATGGCAGAGGACACAGGGCCTGAAGCACCACCGGTAGCTGGCACCTTGGGGATATAGTCTGGTCTAGGGTGAAAAATGGCTTTAATAAAGCCAGGGGCAAAATCCAAGCGGGCAGGGTCTACAGAAAGATTCTGTAGATCCCCTACCCTCTTTAACAATGTCAGAGTTAATAATAGAGTCATCTTGAGAGTCAAAACATATCTAAGGCTGACTCTAGAGGTTCAAATGGAGCTGTAGATAAGCCCCATAAAAATACATTAAGATCCCAAGAAGTGACTTGTGTGCAACAGAAAGGCCTCAAGCCATCTGGCACCACACAGAAAACAAGACACCAAAGGATGTCTCTGAATAGAGGCTCCATCAACAGGTTCATGGCTAGTAGAATCAGCAGCCACATAAACCTTGAGGGTAGCAGGAGCTTGAATGCTAGAATGTGTTGGTCATTGAGATGTGGCAGGAAGTGCCTCAATGCCAAAAGTGCTGCCCTTATTTCCTGACAATGAGGACAGTGCAAGTAGACCACACACCATGGACAGGGTGGCCATCTGGAATTACACCCCAAGATGTTGGCGTTTATGTTTAGTCAGAACTGAAAGCTGGTCATGACTAGCCAGTCGTCAATGTAATTTACAGTGCGGATACCCTGGAGTCTCAAGGGAGCCAGAGAGACAAAGTGTATTCACACACTTTGAGACTGTGTGAGGACAGGGCTAGAAAGGAAGCGAAAGGAAGCACTCAATATTGGTAAGCTTTGCCTCAAAAAGTGAACCTGAGAAACTGTATGTCTTTTAGCAATATCTTGAAAAAATAAGCATTGTTTAGCATTTTTTTGACAAAGTAGTCCTCAGGCTGAATTTGATACACAATCTGTTTGAATGTCAACACCTTAAATCTGTATCTCCTTAGAGACAGATTCAAATGAAGTAGATCTAAAATCAGATGCAGCCCCCTCGTTCTTCTTGGGTACTATAAAATAACAGCTGTGAAAGCCCAGATCCCTCATGTGAGTGGAATAATGTTTAATAGTCCCCTTAACCAAGAAAATCTCAAGCTCCTTGGCCAACACCAGGTGCTGCTCTCCTAAAACAACAGTCTGCAGAACGCTGTTAAATTGAGGAGCATTAGAGGCAAACTGAATTATGTACCCTTTCTCTACTATATTTAACACTGATAGTGAAAAACTGTGCAGTTTAGTTCCCATGCTGACAAAACAAATCAGAGAGAGGTATTATCCTCTAGAATTCTCTTGGATTACAATGAAAAGCTTTGTAAATGGATATTTATTCTTAACAAATGTAATGTTTCCTTTATTTCAGTGATTCAACTTTGAAAAAGTTTAAAGAGACTAATACTACTACTTAGTATTATATTATAATAATAATATAATATAATTGATATAATATATATTGATATAATATAAAAGAGCTTCTATAAAGCAAATTTCGTTGCATAATAGACTAATTCTTTAAAAATCTAGAAATAAAACACAAGACACAAAATTGATCATTTAAAACAAATTGATCATCTATGTTGCTAAGAGTTGTTTAACATGTTAAACAACATGTTTCTTTCTTTGACTTTCATTTACAGGCAAGAAGGCACATTTTTTAAAGAAAACATGATTTCTTTCAAACTTTGCATAACAATCTTAACTTTTTTTGGTTCTCTCTGCAATGGTGGTAAAATGTTGGTGGTTCCCTTGGAGTGAAGCCATTGGGTGAATATGGGTGTCATCATCAAGGCTTTGCACAATAAGGGACACACAGTTGATGTAATAAGCACCAGCAACAGTTGGTTTGTCAAAGAAAATTCTACGTACTACAACTCTATAATCATACCTAACACCACAGGAATGGATGAAGAATTTGTGCATAAAACACTCTACAAAATGATTAACCATGAAAGAGTAAAGAGCTTGTGGTTGAGTATTTTAAGTTGGCACTTTGAAATGCTTAGCGCCATTCATAAAATCCAAGGAACAATATGTCAGCTTATAACAAAAATATTTGAAAGTGAAGATATTATGAAGACATTGCAGAGCAAGCAGTATGATTTGATGTTGACTGATCCAGTATGAGCCACTGGCATTATTCTGGCTCATAAACTCCAGCTGCCCATGGTCTATAATGTGAGATGGACTGCTACTGGTGAAGGACACTTGGACATTGCTCCTTCTCCGTTTTCCTACATCCCCATAATAGGATCGGGAAACACAGAAAAAATTACCTTCTTTCAAAGAGTAAAAATATGTACTTCTATTTGTTAATGGACCTTCCGAACAGACTTTGAACTGTGCCACAGTATCAAGCACTTTGTGACAAATATTTTCATCATGTACGTTTTTGTGAACTTCTCCAGGGAGCTGATATATGGCTGATGAGGGTTGATTTTGTTTTTGAATTTCCACATCCAACTATGCCAAATATTATCAATATCGGTGGCTTCCAGTGCAAACCCGCAAAAACTCTTCCACAGGAGCTGGAGGATTTTATGCAAAGTTCTGGAAAACATAAAGTCATCATCATGTCCTTAGGTGCATCTGTCAGTTACCTACCAGATGATGTAACTGAAGAAATAGCTGCTGCTTTTGCTCAACTTCCTCAAATGGTGATTTGAAGATATACTGGAAAAAGACCATCTACTCTGGGCAACAACACATTATTGCTTGACTGGATGCCACAGTACAATCTTCTAGGGCATCCAAAGACTAAAGTTTTTGTGGCACATGGAGGAACCAATGGGTTCAAGAAGCTTTGTACCATGGTATTCCAGTGGTTGGAATTCCACTTTTCTTTGACCAGTATGATAACTTTCTTCAACTACAAGAAAGAGGAGCCAAGATTTTCTTTATTGCAACTTTAAATAAGAAAATACTCCACACGGCCATACAGGAAGTCATCAGTGAGCCATCCTACAGACTGAGTATCCAGAGACTTTCTCATCTTCACAGAGACAAGCCAGAGACGCCTTTAGATACTGCCCTGTTCTGGATTGAGTTTGTTATGAGACAGGTGCTGCTCACCTGCGTACAGAATCTTACAAACTGCCTTGGTACTCGTATTACTCAATAGATGTTGTAGTTACATTGTTAGCAATTTCAATATATTAATATAAATATTTCAAAGTTTCAATATTTAATCTTTCTGTATTTTGGATGGTTAGGTAGGTGTGTTGTGCTGCCACAAAAAAGGAAAACTAAGTGATGTGTGGATATATGGAGTATACAGTGTTACAGTGGTCTATCTTTCTTTTTACATTTACATTTTATTTAGCAGACACTTTTATCCAAAGAGACTTACAAAGAGAGAGAGCATTTTGCCCTAAGAACCAACAAGCCTATACTACAAGGCTACATTTACAACTGAGAATAGTTGTGATGCCATGATGAACAGTACAAGGAAGTTTGTTCATGCGTGAAATGAGGCAGAACATCGGAGCATTACAGATTTGTCAGGTGTCTGCGAAACAGATATATCTGAAGGATTGAGTTAAGGTAGGAGGATGAAGTTCCTGACTGTCTTAAAGACCAGGGTCAGAAATTTAAAGAAAATATAATCTATCTGTCTATTATGCTAAACCATCTTATCTTGCTGGCTAGATAAAATGTGCTAGCATCATGCTATTTTATACTAAATAAATGTTAGCACCATGTTAATTGATATAAAATGTGTAAGCAATATGCTAAATGTGCTAGCCTAATGTTAAAACATGCTATCATTATGCTTTCTATCTATCCTTAAACTTTAGATTTAAAAACTTCTACGATCTTATTTTTTAAAACTCTTTATAACTATAATAAACTATGTATAACTTAAGCTTTCTCAAGCTTTCACAAATCAGCAAAATGTTTACTAAATGTTACACGTAAAAATGACAAAAACAACGTAGTACAGCTGCAGTTGTTTTATTTATGGTAATTTTCATTTAGGTTAAACAGACAGTACAAATAAAAAAATTACCTTCACACAAATCATCCTTGCAATTGCTGGAATAACTAATAGCAAATAAGAACGTTCAAAACAATGTTCCAATACTTATGGGAGAACACACTGAACATATCTTTAAGCATCTAATATTACAAGAGGAACTAGTTTCTGTAAATACAAACGTAATGTGCATGTAATTTGTTAAAATGCAGTATAAGGATCTTTACAACCATCATTACAACAGGCTATGGTTAGGAATGACAGTGTTGCTTTTATAATAAATCTTATGTCTAATGAATGGCGCGACAGAAGCAAAAAGCTCAATGCAACAGATTACAATGTAATTATTCATTCTAAGCATTAATTTGCTAATCTATCTGCTGGCCTTGCTTGGATCCTTCTATAGTTCGAAGGGTTTCATCCCACTGTGAGAACTGTTTTGATAAAAGAAACATCTACCAAAGGGTTAAGGGTGGTAAACAATTTGTTCAAAAGTTCAAATGCAAATGTTTTAAAATGTGCTTAAAAGGATACCATTTTGTTGTATTCTTCAAAAAGCCTTTTCACTTCAGAAGACAACTCTTCATTCTGATCCTGTTTAATTAAAGCAGGGATAACAATGTATGTTTATAACAACTGTATATTCACAACTGTATATTCACATAGGTATAACAACTGTATATTCACATATATCATGTTAGTGAATGATGGTTAACACTTAAAACTACATATGCAAAACACATAAAATGGTCTGACAAAATATTGGTAAAAAATACTGATAAATATATTGCTTTTTCAAAATCATGCATGTAAATATAAGCTAAATTATTCCATTGGCATAAAATAAGGCAAAACATATTTTTAATGACAATACAAAATTCAGTTTGGTGGCCTTTGAAAAGATTTTATGGCTGTTAAATTTGCAGGTGTAGCAAAAGTTCATTTTGAACCTGCATGACTACATCCTGTACAGACGAGCATAGAAAGAAGAAGACCACCATGGGTAAAGAAAAACATGTCACCTGCTGTTGAATGTGAAGTTGTGACAGTCGCTGCACTTTAGTAGTCAGCTCTGGAACTGCTATAATCATGACAGTAAAATGCATTGCAAGTTACAAGTCAACAAACTTAAACAAGTTTAGCAACAGACAGACTGAATAATAGGTCTAATAGATATTCTACCTTTTATGTGGCAACTCTCCAGGAGAGGTTGCAGATCGTGCACCTGTTCTAGTAATTTGGCCTGGGAACACAACACCTCCTCCTCTGTGTGTGAAGAAGGAAGAGATTTATACACTTTCTAGATTGCTTCAAAAATCCATACAAAACATGATATATTTTACTGGTATACATGTAATAAACTGCTGGTTAACTGTTGTTTTGTTATGGAGACGTATTAGAAAACTAGCTTCCTTCTGGATTACATTTCCCATGGTCCCTTTGCCTAGGGCTGATTACTTCCTGTTTGCCACCTGTTTGTAATCAGGCCAGTTTTAAAAGCCCAGGTCTGCACTCTACTCGTCGCGATGTCTTGTCTTGCTAGAGTTTTTTCTGGACTGATTTCCCGTTACTGTTTGGATTGTTTTTGACTCTTCGCTGCCTGCCTTTGGTTTTTGCTTCGGACTTTGTTGTTGATTGTTTGCTGCCTGCCCTGACCATTGCCTGTGTACTCGTTTTGATTTTGTCTTGCCCTGTTTGCCCGTATTTGACCCCTGCCTGTTTGTGGATTACTCTGTTGAAAAAAGTGCTGCACATGGATCCCAGTGTCTTCGTTACATGTTTAGTACTAAATGAAAAAAAATAAAGGTGCAACTAACCAAATATTTATCCGTAGTTAGCATAGCAAAATACACAGGCTTATGAACTTTTAGAATGGAAACAAAGAGATGTTTCAACATAAAAATGCATAGTAATTTTGCATATTGTCTTACCCTATACAGCAATAAATGTAAACCCTTTTATAGGGTTGTTAACCACGTAAAAGCTGATTCCTAAAGCAAAACTAGTCAAGAACCACTGCTACATGTCACAATCCGAGTACTAACCTGCTAAAACAAACTCCAATTTCATTGCATCTGGCACAGCTATAAAGTCTGTAAATTGGGGGTCCAAATACTTAAGCAAATCTTCAACTGAGGGAAGAGGAAAAAACACCATTTTACATGCATATTATTTTGTTCTGAAATGTTACTTATATAAATTGATATGGATATCTGCAGGTTCTTACTTTTCTTGTGAAGGATCTTGACACGCTCTCTCTTGTTTACTGTGTTTGCAAGAACAGCACTGATCTGGGTGAGTGATTCAGCATACTGGAGGAAGAAAGAGTGTTTTTACAAATTTTATACACTTGTTTGATCTTTCATTTAAATGTTGACTTTCTGCTATTTAAAGTCGTCACAGCATAGAATATATGAATGTGATGAGATTTAATTATAGGTGATAAAACTTTTAAAGGATTACAGTAAAAGTCTCTTTTTCTTGATGGGGCCCTGATTAGCAACATTTTCAGTCTTATTGGACTGATCATACAGAAATAGAGTTTGTAAGTCACTCCATAAGTTTTAATTATTGGTGACAAAATAGTATACATTTTTTTTACAATTTAAAGGCAATATGTAAATGCATAATCTTGTTCATTCAAAGTCCGTAGTGTTTTAAGTTAAAGCACCTTGTATCTGAAAATTTGAACTGGTAATTGTATCGTTTATATCCCAAATTTGTTTTCGTCCGAAATTCTGAAAACCTGCCAGAGACACCAGCCAGCGAAAAGCACCGAGAAATGACAAATATACTTGTATACCTGTAATGTGCCACACCCTCATTACAAATCAAATCTATTCAATATCTATCAAATATCAGCCTGGAATATTTTACAGCAGATACACACCAAATCCGTATAATTATTAAACTGCGTAAAACATAATAATGACAACGGATTCTAATTTCTAATCTGACAATGTGAAATCTAGCATCATGCTCTACACTATATATACTTTACACACAGAGCGCTCTATAGGGTTTAACACGTGTCTGACGGGTATTCACCTTCACTGGATTGTTATTTTTTCCTGCTCTTTCGCCATAAACGCGTTTTTCGAGTTCTTGAACCCGAGCGTCCAATTCAGCGATATTGCTTTTCGCCACCATCATGTTTAGTCGTTCTGTCGTACGCCAGAAGTGACGTTTACGGATGTTTCTTCTTCTACGCATTACAGCAGCTGCTGGATCCACCTCTTCCCATCGGTCATCTTGCATTCACCGAACCGATCCAGAGAAGAGAATGCAAAATTTACAGTGCTGTCTGATAAACAACATCCATATTCTCGCTCAAAAACTGACACAAAAGTGAAATATTTCACACTCTTCTACAATGTTCAAATTAGAGGACAATTGAAATTTTAAATATTTAACGGTGGAAGTGACTGATGTTTACTAGAAGGACACAGTTGGAGACATATTTAACATTTCTAGCCATAGATGCAAAACAAAACACAACATTTCTGCATGAAATTTGCATTGTGTTTGTAATACGTGGATAAAAGATGGAAATCTGCATTTTAAATTAGAACTTGTAAAACGTATTTACTGCCACCAAGTAATCTTGTGTTCCGTAGAAAATTATTGATTAAAGCTGGAAATGAACAAATAGCATAAAATAATAAATTAGTACTACTACTACTATTGTAACCATATTATCAGCAGTATGTCTTCAAAAGCTAATAAATTGCTTGAAAGCTCTAGGAGGAGTTAGAGTCAGACATTTTAGCCTCAAAAGAATTAGAAAAAGAACACGTTTTTCTGAAGAACATGTAAGTGTGCTTGCCGTGGTAAAACTTTTTAAAAAATATTTCAACAATGTTATTACAAATGTTGCAATATCATGCTAGCATGATTTAGCATGAGGTTAGAATGTTTTAGTATGACTTAACATAATACTAATATGACTTAACATGATGCGAGCATGATGTTAGTATATTTTAGCATAAAGCCAGAAAGATGCTAGAATGTTTTAACATAATAGTTAGACAGACAGACAGTTAGATAGAAAGTGTGTCTAATCGAAAAAGAGTGTGAAATCAATTAAATTAGAAGAAATAATGATTGTCATATTGTGATAATGATTTTTTTACTGCACCATTGTCTATTTCATATGCAAACACGTAACATCACTCAGTTTTCTTTCTCTGCTGTAGCATGACACACAGATATCTAACTGTCCAAAATACAGAAACACTGGATATCAAAACAACTGCTAACAATGTAACTACAACATCTATTGAGTAATACAAGTGTGAGTTTGTAAGATTCTGTAGGTGTCAGGGTCCTGGCTTTTTGTCAAGTATGGAGATCGTGTTTTGCCAGGATCTTGACACAGTCTGTGTTCTATGTCAGAGCGTGAGACTAGATTCCGACTCGTCTTGTCTGGTCTTGGTTTCAGTTCCGAGAGTCGGGGTCTAGACCCACGCTCTGGGTGT
Organism: Botia almorhae; assembly: GCA_036877575.1. Taxonomy (NCBI): domain Eukaryota; kingdom Metazoa; phylum Chordata; class Actinopteri; order Cypriniformes; family Botiidae; genus Botia; species Botia almorhae. The sequence continues at coordinate 35,348 of JAZGTJ010002494.1, forward strand.
CCGTTATATGTGGAGGCACATGGCTTTGGCTCTCCGGTCCCGCGTCATGACCCCGCCCCCTTGTTTCCACGTTTGTTTGATTTCACGCACATGTTTGTCATTGTTTTCTGTCGTATTTAATGCCCTCGTGTCTGCTGTCCTGTGCTGGTCTGTCATCTGTGATTTGGATCTCGTTCCTTGTCTTTGATGCTCCTCGTCGCTTTGTGTATGCTCCTTGTTGGTTTGTTCATGTTCTTCGTTAGTTTTGCTCCTGTCAGTGTTTAACGTTAATGTTACTGTGTTTACGTAGTTTATGTATGCCATCTCTGTTATCTTTCATTGAATGTTTAAATTAAGTCCGCCTTTGTTTGTTTTTTAATTTTAGTAGTGCCACTGATTTGTCAGCTATTTACTGGCGGGCCTCAACCATCCTCCTCCCTTACTGGAAAGGGAGGAGTTTGTCCGATGTCCATTCTGGAAGATGGTGCTGCCTTCCGGTGCTGCCTTACGCAGGTCCTCCTGGGGGGGGGCACAGCAAGGGCTCCAGGAGGAGGAAGAAAGGGGTCGTTTCTCCCTCCTTTGTCGGTCCAGGCAGCGGTGTCGTCCCTTACTCCATTGTCTTGTCTATCTGTTCAGGGGGCGGCGTAGCCTGCCTCTCCAGTGTCTGTCCTGACAGTGGCGGCGCCCGCATCTCCAGGGTCCATCCTGGCTTTCCAGTGCCCGTTCGGTCTTCAGTGTCCGATCTGCCCCCCCCCCAATGCTCATTCCAGTGTCTGTCCTGGCAGCGGCGTCCGCCTCCGAAGTGTCTGTCCCGCCGGCGGCGTCCGCCTCCCAAGTGTCTCTGCCAGTTGCGGTGTCCGCATCTCAAGTGTCTGTCCCGCTGGCGGTGTCCGCCTCCGGCTGGAGGTGGTCCCGATGGTCTATTTCCAGTATATCTCTATATCACCTTTTGAGGAAGCTCAGCAAAAGCAACAGTTATTTCCTCAGTTACATCATCTTATAGGTCATTGACAAACAACCCTAAAGACATGATGATGACTCCATGTTCTCCAGAACCTAATGTGTGAATATTTGGCATGGTTGGACATAGGAATTTAAAATCAATCCTCATCAGCCATATGCCAGCTCCCTGAAGAAATTTACGAAAACCAAGCACTTTACAAAGTGCTTAGTACAAAGTCTGTTTGCAAGGTCCATTAACAAACAGAAGCAAACAGTTTCCCAGTGAACTTTCCCAAGGAATTTTACAGACTTACTTGCTAGAATGACTAGTAGGTACCAACCACATTAAAACATGAAGCATTATAGTTAAACATTCTAGCATTTAATTTTCTTAAAAATAGTCACTGCAATGCAATTTTTGAACACAATTTTTGTTAATTAACTGAAATTAGGCAAGCAATTTACATGGACTGCATAATGGATAAAATAAATATAATTTTCTAGATATATCTTAAATGTAAGAGCAAGATTTTATATTGAGGCTTGTCAGTATTAAATGTTCTATTATATTGGTATAACAGGTAGGTAAGATTCATACATTTGTATTGATCTATGCAGTGGGACTGCTATTCAGCTAGCCCAAGCCACAGCACAAACTACACAGTAAACAGTGAATCAATAAATAAACAAAAAATTAAATCTTTTCATACATTTTTACATTTTATGTATCTTAATGATGCTGATTATAAAAACCTAATGAGTCAATTCATCTAAAAAATAATGTTAGAATTATGGGAATAGATCGTGTTCAATCGACTACCTTGATCCATTCGCTATGTGAATGATTTGTGTAAGTAGCATTACTGGAAATGAAACTGGAAAGTTCCATCATCCTTTTTTATTAGGTTAGTTCAATTTGTTTTTTTTTAGGTGAACAATGACAATTCAAAAGAATAGTTTGTATTTAGAGAATATTGTACTTATATTAAATAGTATTATATTTAGCGATTATTGAACTTGAATGCACATTTATTTGCTAAACCTGAATATTATGTGTTTTTTGCTTTATCTAAATAAATGATCTTAGATTTACAGTGTTAGTATAGTCCAACAATATCAATTATCGATCTTTAAGCATTGCTCAAGATAATTATCCTTTACATATAACCACAGTTCAAGCAAATAGAATATTTTAACTGAGACATCTCATTCATGGTGCAATGTCCTCTGTGTTGCAACAATGCATATCTTAATGCATATCTACTGTAAAAGTAAGGTCAGTTTTTTTAAATATAGTAAAGACAACAGTTGCACATTGAATTACACTAAATCATAGTTTAAATAAACCTGTTTGTTTTAATCTATTTTGAGTACTGTGTTGTTTTCAAGTGTGAACTTACTAACACCACATTACACATTACATTATGACTGATGTATGGGGTCCCTGTGGAAAACGCTGAAAGCCGACCCACGTTACAGACTAGGAATGTTAGTACGGGCAGGCGAAGCATGCCTCTGTAAAACAGTTCCCTTGCGGAGCGGAGCCTGGACGCGGATGGGTCGTGGTGATTGTTCCTATCCCCCCAGGAAAAGGCACCTCGGTGCACAGGTCTTCCTCTCATAGTATACCCACGAGAAACACTGGGGAAAATGCATGTTCCAGAGGAAAGGCGTTGCGGAGACCACACCCCGCTAAAATGAGGTAATGTGTGGAGATGAGGTATAGACTGACCAGGCAGTACTACCTATGGAAAATGTCTCTGTGCAGGTCCTACCTACTGAGACGGCTCACTGCCCACAGAGACTGGCAACCGTACGGCGCCAGGGGAAGGACACGGGTCCACCGATAGGGAAACCGTACCGTGGAGAATACACATGTGGGATGACCAAGGGATGCTGGAGGAATCACAACGAAGGGTTCACCTGCTGGGAAACCACTGCATGCCTGGACACTAAGGGCACCCCGGCCCGTAGAAAAGCAAAATCCAACCAAGGGCTGAAGGTTTGGTGGCCTGACGGTGTGATAGTCACCCGGTGTGTGCCGTGGCGCCATGCCCACTTTAGGACTCGGTCACATAGCCAGTGCTGCAGTGGTCCCATATGCATCAGGCCGAGCGGAGTGACCGCAGTCATAGATTCCATATGCCCCAGGAGCCTCTGAAAGAGTTTCAGTGGGACCACCGTCTTGCTGCTGAACTTGTTCAGGCAACGCAGCAGTGACTGCACACACTCGTTGGAGACGTGTGCCACCATAGTGACCAAGTACAGCTCCATACCAAAAAAAGAAATGCTCTGTGTTGGGGAGAGCTTGCTCAGTTGACCAGAAGCCACAGGTGGCTGAGGTACAGAAGTTATTAGTATGGCGTTTAAATAGACTCAAAAGGCACAACTGCACATGAGCGCTCGCGCGACTACTCAACACTCACTCGCTCCTTGAGTTGACTTTTGACACTTTGAGGGCGGGGCAACGACTTTTGTCTTTTCACCCGTGATTGGTCATTTGTTTAATCAGTTTCAAGACGGAAGATACCCTGATTGAGTACAGTCCGTGTACCTTCGTATAATTGTTTTTTTCGTTTTTGTATTCCAAACGAAATAACGAACAAATAAGTAGTTTATCGCATATTTAAACCTTATCATTGGCATAATAAACACATTTTCTCCTATTTTTAATTTTGTTTTCGTCACACTCCGTTTAAATGCACCAATAAAAATATAATAAAACCAAAACAATTTGAGCTTTTTGATTCACAAAGTGCGTTTTTGTGTACCGGAAGTTCACTGTAGCCTTGGTGCTGGCGCGCATGCGGCAAATGTGGTGTTCATCAATCATGGGGTCAGTGCTGGAGGATCACACACTGAAAACATAAAGTTTTCACGCGTGAGGTTTTTAATGCGACTGTTGTTTTGCAATGAATCACCTTCCAGTTATGATGGAGACGCATAAAGCTCGTCGCGTGACATCACACAGTGGCGCGCTGCAGCTATATTATATTATTATATGTTCAGATGAGCACGGGCCAATGACAACTGGAAACACCCCAAATGTACCATTGTAAACAGATCGTGTCACTCACTTTTTGAATAAATAAACTTATTTTTTGTTTTGTTTTATTGTATTTTCATTGGTGCATTTAAATGGGGTGTGACGAAAACAAAATTAAAAATAGTAGAAAATTTTTTATTATGCCCAGGATAATGTTTAAATATGCGATAAACTACTTATTTATTCGTTTTTCGTTTGGAATACAAAAACAAAAAAACTAATTATACGAAGGTACACGGACCTGTGTAACCCTTTTAACTTTTGAAGTGTGTTTATCACAACAGTGACATGGTATCTTAACATCTCATTAATTATTCTTTGTTCTGTCAATAGCTAAGACACCACTTTTTGGAAAATCTTTTACACAAGTTGCAACAGGCCTTCAGCACAACACCACTGGATTTAGATTATCTGGAGTTTCTGTGTCGTCAGGAGCTGTATATTCTGGAGGCCCTATCCAGTCACATACAAGTACCTTCTGCCATCACCCAGGCTTTGCAAGAGCTCTTTGACCTTATACGGGCACAAGTGGAACATCCAGCACCATGTGTCAGAGTGGAAGTTGCTATCACCACAGGACAACCAAAGATTTTGGTTGAGGACCAACGCTTAAAATGCATGCTACATGCTCAACTTCCTGTGAGTTGCATAGCCACATTGATGGGTGTTTCAAAAAGCACCATTTTCAGACGCATGAGAGACTTTGAGCTGTCTGTTCGTGACATGTATAGTTCCATCAGTGATGAAGAACTTGACAGTTTGGTTGCTTCTGTGAAGAACGCTTTACCAAATTCAGGTTACAGCATGGTCAGAGGAAGACTGGAGTCAATGGGCTACCGAGTTCAGTGGAGAAGAATTGCAGCCTCTATGCATAGGGTTGATTTAATGGGCTATCAAGTCTTGGCTGTGTTGTGCGCCGAGTGTACTCTGTTCCAGGGCCCTTGTCCCTGGTACATGTGGACACAAATCACAAGCTAATTAGGTTTGCATAAAAATCATGTTTAATATATGAATAGATTTGCATGTTTAATAATTATATCAATAATGTATATTACTTTTTTACTTTTTTTATTACTATATTTTACTTTTTAAAATTTTTTCCCAGATACAATATCGTGATATTTGGAGGAGTGGATGGGTTCTCCAGAAAGGTAACTACTGGCTAAACATTTGGTCAACATTATGTAGTCAGTAAACACACTTAAAACCTTTGTTACTAGTCATCAATTAAAATCCACAATGACTTACCTAAAATTTGATGGGTAATTGGCACACACACAATGTTTTTTAACGGTTTACCATTTTAATCTGATTTACTGTACATTTTACTTTGTGAATATTGTACTTGAATGCAGCCACAAATAACTGTGCTTCCACAGCATTTTCATTCTTTTTGGAGGCAACTCATCGGCATGGTTTACCCTCAAGGTAATGTACTTTAAATTGTTACAAAGCTGCACTTTTGTCTGTAAATAATATGAGAAAATTTAAATTATTAAAATCTGTTTGATATAAAGCTCTTGTACACTCTAACCTCAAACTTCAGATTTATCTGTTTAACTAGTTTCCTCAAAGCAAAATGTCATTAAAAACATTTACAAACTTTGGCATTTTTTGTTGCATCTCCTTCTTTTACTGGACAACAGCATTCTGTTGTTTCCTTGAGTAGTTTATTTAGTTTAGTAGTTTACTCGTGGTAAATTCTTTGCCCATCCCACATTCTTAGTACATTCTTAAAAAGTTATTTTATTACTTGAGGGTAATGTTTATTTGTCAGAGCCATAATCCAATGTATAAACTGTTTCTTTTAATTTCACTATTATTGTTGTAATTTCAGGGTAAGAGCTGACCAGGGAGTGGAGAACGTGGATATTGCTCGGTTTATGTTCATTGTCCGTGGCAATAATCGGGGAAGCTTCATCTCAGGAAAAAGTGTCCACAACCAAAGGTATGCTTCTTATTTTATTCTCAGTTTTCCTGGTATTAAGGCGTATCCTCATCACATTTTATTGTTTTATTCTGATGTATCAGTATTTATTTATACATATGACAAACTACTATGACTAGTATCTAGTAGACTAATAGACAGAGATTGTATACCAGTAACAGTTTGAGTTTAAATTTGAATAAAAATGAGAGTAAATTTTTATGATATAACAAGTGTTAGCAGTTTAAACTTTGGATGTAACATTACAGAACACATTCCACCACATACTTGCAATATAAGGTTTTGTTCCGTTTTAAAATTATTGAATGTTTGATAAAACATCATGTTTTCCTACATACTGTAGTAACAGCGATTACTCATTGGATCCCCCAACAGAATAGAGCGGTTATGGAGAGACGTGTGGATCTTTGTGTCATCAAAATACTACAATCTTCTACACTCTCTTGAAGAAGATGGCCTCCTGGACATTTCATGTACAGATGACATATTCTGTGTGCACTATGCATTTCTTCCAAGACTCAAACGAGACTTGGAGGTATTTATTGAAGGCTGGAACCACCGTCCTCTACGCACTGAGAGAAACCGATCTCCAACACAGATCTGGGAGATTGCACGGATGCTTAACACTACTGTAGATTCTGATAACCCTGAGGTAAGAGTACAAATTCATTTTTAAGAAGCAAAAGTTGATGTCTATAATTTGATAAGACAATGTCATTATGATATATAAT
>JAZGTJ010002495.1:5068-41975 GCA_036877575.1 Botia almorhae
ACAAATCCAGCAGGATAAGAACTGACGATTTGGAGTCCGCTTTAGCCAGTCTGAGATCTTCAACGACCGAGAGCAGTGCAGTCTCGGTCAAATGACCTTTCTTGAAGCGGGATTGGTTGTTATCCATGAGGTTGTTCTGAGTGAGAAAGGCAGAGACTTGATTGAACAAGACTTTTTACAGAATCTTGGCCATGAATGGAAGCAGGGAAAACTACCGGTCTGTAGTTTTCGAGTAGTGCTGGATCTTGGTTGGGTTTCTTCAGCAGTGGGGTTACCCTAGCCTGCTTAAATGTAGTGGGGAAAATACCAGTGTGAAGAGATGTGTTAATTATGTGAGTAAGTGCTGGTGTGACTGCTGGAGAAATAGCTTAAAAAAGATTAGATGGAATGGGATCGAGTTGTGAGTTGGGCAAATTGGTAATAAAATGAATGGCTATGTGGGACCATAGATGTTGGGGTGTAGGCAAAGGCTGTAGCAGACCGGCAGGTAATTGTCTGGGGGTCTTTGATGTTTGACAGGTGGAGCATTGTTGAATAGCTTTAATAATGCCTGAGGATAGTGATGGCCACAAAAAGTGATGTTTTAGCAGTTCTATGGTAGCTGTTATGCCAGGGTGACCAGAACTAGGGGTTTCGTGGACCAAAGAGATTAGTTTGTTATGCAAGTTCTCTGGAACAAAGGTGAGATTTGGAGGGCATGATGGGCTGGTGGGGTCTGGTTATTGGCAAGAGTGATTTCAGTCATAATATCCAATTGAACTGGGATAATATTCTCTTGACTAGGGGGAACAGGTACTTCTTCTGATTGATGGGAGAGAGAGTCAGCTTTGGTGTTTTTGGAACCAGGTTTGCACGTAACAGTAAATTGGAATCTTGTAAAAAAAGAATGCCCATCTAGCCTGTCTTGTCTTAAGTCTCTTTACCGAGTGTAAATATCCAAAATTCTTATGACCAGTAAGAACCGTAAAAGGGAAAGTGGCACCTTCCAGCCAATGACGCCACTCCTCAAGTGCCAGTTTCATGGCTAACAATTCCCCATTCCCAACATCATAATTACGTTCTGCAGAGGTCAGCTTGTGCGAAAACAAAAGCACAGGAAAACATTTTAGGGGGTGTACCTTGCTGTTGTGATAGCACAGTACTAACACCGGTATTTGAGGCGTCAACTTCAACTATGAAGGGCTGATCGGGGTCCAGATGTTTAAGGATGGAAACATTTCTTGAGATCCTGGAAAGCACATTCTGCTTGAGGAGACCAACAAAGTTTGCCAGAAGTCTGTTTGGTGAGAGAGGTAAGTGGGGCTGCTATGGATCTAAAGTCTCTGATGAACCTCCTGTAAAAATTGGCAAAGCCCAGAAGTCTCTGCATTTCTTCTACTGTTCTGGGTAGTGGCCACTTGGTCACAGCCTCGACCTTCCTCTTGTCTAATGATATATCCTAAAAATGAAGTACTTGTACGGTGAAATTCACATTTCTCCTATTTAACATACAACTGGTACTATAGGAGGCGTTTGAGGACAGATCTAATGCTCAATGTGTTTCTCGAGGGAATTTGAATATATGAGAATATCATCGATATAAACAATAACCCATCTCTCCAGCATGTCTCTAAAAATATCATTCATAAATGATTGGAAAACTGAGGGGGCATTAGCAAGACCGAAGGCATGACCAGATGTTCATAGTGATTGAGGTGGGGGAAAAAAGCTGTTTTCCACTCGTTGCCTTCTCTTATTGGTACCAGGTTGTAAGCACTGCGTAGGTCCAAATTTGTATAAAATTTTGCTTGGTGGAGTTGTTCTAGGGCGACTGGTACAAGGGGAAGTGGGTATCTGAACTTAATAGTGACTTCATTGAGGGCTCGATAGTCAATGCAAGGCCTTAAACCTCCATCTTTCTTTTTCACAAAAAAGAAAACTACAGATGCTGGAGAGTTAGATGGTCATATGAATCCCTTTGCAAGTTCCTCCTCAATGTATTCTTTCATGGCTATTGATTCTGGTTGTGACAATAGAAATATTTTGCCCTTAGAGGGTGATGCACTGAGTACTAGCTTTTTGGTACAATCAACTGAATGGTGAGGTGGTAGCTGAGAAGCGCTCACTTTATTAAACACTTCCACAAGATCTGCATATTCAGAAGGGACCTTGGTTTTAGAGGCCTGGATTATCTCTGGAGGGCTTAACATGAGTTATGACAGTTGGTTCCCCACTGAAGTATCTTTCCCTCCCTCCTGGAGATTACTTTTGTGGTTGTGTGTTGACAGAGCTAGGGGAGGCCTAGGATTATTTCATGATTTGGTGACGAGATGACATAGAATTGAATCTTCTCGACATGTAGAACCCCAAAGCGTAGATTGATGCTCTTAGTTAGATGGTTGATGATGGTTGAAATCTAGATGGTTCTGCTAGATTTCTCCTCTCATCTGTGCAGGCCAGCTCAGATTGAAGCTCGGGGCACAGTCCCCTTCAAAACAATCATTTAAGTGTGTCCTCTACCCAATCGGTTTGTGCTCCCAAAGTGCGAAAGGTTAGTGCAAATTCAGATGCTGTTTGAGACCCCTGAGTGATAACTAAAATCTGTTTGCCTGGACTCAACAACCAGAATACAACAACGGGAAAAACACTTGGTAATGATGCACAGGACAATAAAGTTTTCGCACAGCTCTGTATTAGAGTCCAGTTTATATAGGGTGTGGTAGATGAGATTTAGGTGGCAAACAGGAAGCGTTCAGACCCAGGTATGCGGAATTGTGGGAGTTGTAGTTCCATGGAATCCTGTTAGTATTCTGGAGACGGTTCCCTCTGGTGGCACAGTGGAGGCGGTACTGGAGCCTCCTCCGTAACAGTAGGTAAATTTATTCATGAATCGTGTTTATGATGTAAGTGCAGTTAAAATATGCAAATTAAGAATTCCTCTTGGGAGCCTGAGGTGGAGGAGACTGTCTGGAGACTGTCTAATTACATGCAGAATTTAACTTACAAAGGTGAGGTGCTATATCTAGTATTACATTTACTCATACATAAAAGCGAACAGTGCCAAAGAGCCTTTGGTCTCTTTGTTGTACCCATTTATACGTGACACGTGTAACTGTGGATTGGGAAGATGTTGGGGATGACTGGCCACTATGGTCTGATTTTCAAGATACAGTGTCTTGCAAGAGTATTTATACCCCTTGAACTTTTCACATTTTGTTACTTTACAACCACAAACTTAAATGTATTTTATTGAGATTTTATGTGATAGGCTAACACAAAGTAGCACATAATTGTAAAGTGGAACGGAAATGATACATGGTTTTCAGAATTTTAAGCAAATAAAAATGTGAAAAGTGTGGTGTGCATTTGTATTCAGCCCCCTGCACTCTGATACCCATAAATAAAATCCAGTGCGATCAATTGCCTTCAGAAGTCACCTAATTAGTTAATAGAGTCCACCTGTGTGTAATTTAGTCCCAGTATAAATACATCTGTTCTGTGAAGGCCTCAGTGGTTTGTTAGAGAACACTAGTGAGTTGTGGAGAAGTTTAAAGCAGGGTTAGGTTTAAAAAAATATCCCAAGCTTTGAACATCTCAAGGAGCACTGTTCAATCCATCATCCAAAAATGGAACAAGTATGCCACACTTGCAAACCTACCAACACATGGCCGTCCACCTAAACTGACAGAACGAGTAAGGAGAGCACTAGTAGAAGCAGCCAAGAGGCCCATGGTCACTCTGGAGGAGCTGCAGAAATCCACAGCTCAGGTGGGAGAATCTGTCCACAGGACAACTATAAGTCGTGTACTCCACAAATCTGGCCGTTATGGGAAAGTGGCAAGAAGAAAGCCATTGTTAAAAGAAAGACATACGAAGTCCTGTTTGCAGTTTGCCACAAGCCATGTAGCAGGCACAGCAAACGTGGAAGAAGGTGCTCTGAACAGATGAGACTAAAGTTGAACTTTTTGCCTAAATGCAAAGCATTATGTGGCGAAAAAGTAACACTGCTCATCACCCTGAACACACCATCTCCACTGTGAAACATGGTGGTGGCAGCATCATGCTGTGGGGATGCTTTGCTTTAGTAGGGACAAGGAAGCTGGTCAGAGTTGGTGGGAAGATGGATGGAGCTAAATACAGGGCAATCTTGGAAGAAAACCTGTTGGAGGCTGCAAAAGACTTGAGACTGGGAAGGAGATTTACCTTCCAGCAAGACAATGACACTAACATACAGTCAGAGCTACAATGGAATGGTTTGGATCAAAGAATATTCATGTGTTAGAATGGCCCAGTCAAAGTCCAGACCTAAATCCCAGTCAGCATCTGTGGCAAGACTTGAAAACTGCTGTTTACAGATGCTCCCCATCCAATCTGGCTGAGCTTAAGCAATTTTGCAAAGAAAAATGGGCAAAATTTTCAGTCTCTAGATCTGCAAAGCTGGTAGAGACATACCCCAAAAGACTTGCAGCTGTAATTTCAGCAAAAGTTGGCCCTACAAAGTATTGATAAAGGGGGGCAGAATTCAAATGCACACAAGATTTTTATTTGCCTCAAATTTTGAAAACCATATATTATTTTCGTTCCACATGTGCTACTTTGTGTTGGTATAAAATCTTAATTCTGTTACATAAAATCTCAATAACAAACAGTTAAGTTTGTGGTTGTAATGTGACAAAATGTGGAAAAGTTCAAGGGGTATAAATATTTTTGCATTGTATATTTTAATAATGAATAATGAAGCACAGGCTGGTTTGTTGATCATAGTGTACTGCTGATAGCTTTTTCCTACCAGTCGTCTACCAATGCCTGTCATTTTTCTCATGTTCAGTGTTAAGGGCACAAATACATAAATGTACCGTAAACCAAAGACTTAAATTTTTGCATCTTGCACTATTTGTGCAGACATGAATGATTTTTATGTTATGTTCTTTAGTTGCATGAATTTTTCAATGGCCTGGCAACCACAAAAAAGTTAAAGGGACAGTAAAAATAAAAAACAGTCCTTATTTACTCTAAAAGCTCTAACTTTAAAGTCTATAGTCTATACAGTGGCCATACAACAACCAAACAGAAATGTAATTTATTATTTAGTGAAAATATCGACATCATATCACATGTACACAACCTTAATCAAACATGACTGCACTGCGATAAAATAATATTTAGATTTTATTGTTTTTTGTGCCATGATGTTTAGTCGCGAGGTATGTGAGAACCAATAAAATTTTGTTAATAAAATAAATGTTATTAAAATAATAAAACAACAACCAGCCACATAACGGCCAGCCAAGTATATTACAAACACAAGTTACAAAACATGCGGAAGAATGAACCAACCAAAAACCTACATCAGCATTGATCTAAATTACCTGGGTTCTATGCCTCTGATAGCTTTCTAAATTACTTGGAGCAGTGGGAATGTGGTAAATTACACACATTTCATGCTTGTGATGATGGCAACTTAAAGTAGGCAATGCCACAATTCTTCAGTCATATAATTTCTACAGTCAAAAAAGGATTATTTATTCAATCAATGTCATTAAAAAATTTATAGTTCTTTATTCCATATAGTTTTGTCTGTTTACCATGGACCTCTACTTTCTAAGGGTAAGAAAAATAAAAGTTGTTGCAGTATGAGCTTCCAAACCAACAGAGGGCGGTGTTGATTAAAAAAAATACAGTCAACCATCTGCTGCCAGAGCTGCAGGGAGATGGAGCCAAGTGATGACAAAGACGTGTGTGCCTCAGTCAACAAAATGGCTCACATCACTCCTGTCCCTAGGCTAGATGTTAGACAGGCTAGAAATCAGGCTAGATGTTAGCTGTGATCACATTCACTCTCTCTACACAGCACGTCTCAAACATGGGTCATATGCCAGAGATATAAAAAGAAATGAACAGTCTCTGGGAAATCACTAGTTTTCACTAGATATTTGTGCCAGTATCAGTATTGGGGCACCTTATAAAACATTGTGCTGCTCATCTGTGAAATAAAGACAAAGGCATGTGTCTGGCTATATACAATCTACGAGGGAATGCCTATTGGTTTGAAACAGGCAATCAAATTGTGGAATTACTAGTAATAATTCAAGACAATCATTAATCTAATTTGGTACAATTATGTTTTATGTGAAGCAATTGGCAATTGTTTTGGAGGGATAATGGTAAATGGGAAATAAAATGAGCACATATGTGTATTACATGGAGAGAAGCTTGAAAGAGAAAAACAGAATCACTAGTGCAGCAGTAGTCATAAGGATAAAAGCCGCTAGGTCTTAATATTTTATTCCTCATCTTCTCTATTCATTCCTGAATGAGGTAACTGTACAGTGCCTTGCAAAAGAATTCATACCCCTTAAACTTTTCCACATTTTGTCACATTACTACCACAAACTTAAATGTTTGTTATTGTGATTTTATGTAATAGACCAACACAAAGTAGCACATAATTGTGAAGTGGAATGAATATTTTAAGCAAATAAAAATCTGAAAAGTGTGGTGTGCATTTAGCCCCCCTGCATCAATACTTTGTAAAGCCACCTTTTGCTGCAATTACAGCTGCAAGTCTTTTGAGATATGTCTCTACCAGCTTTGCACATCTAGAGACTGAAATTTTTGCCCATTCTTTTGCAAAACCCTTGCTCAGTCTGTCAGTTTAGGTGGACAGCCATGTCTTGGTAGGTTTGCAGTTGTGGCATACTTGTTCCATTTTTGGATGATGGATTGAATTGTGCTCCTTGAGATGTTCAAAGCTTGGGATATTTTTTTGTATAACCTAGCCCTGCTTTAAACTTCTCCACAACTTTATCCCTGACCTGTCTGGTTAGTTCCTTGGTGTTCATGATGCTGTTTGTTCACTAGTGTTCTCTAACAAACCACTGAGGCCTTCACAGAACAGGTGTATTTATACTGAGACTAAATTACACACAGGTGGACTATATTAACTAATTAGGTGACTTCTGAAGGCAATTGATTGCACTGGATTATATATAGGGGTATCAGAGTACAGGGGGCTGAATACAAATGCATGCCACACTTTTCAGATTTTTATTTGCTTACAATTTTGAAAAACGTATATCACTTTCATTCCACTTCACAATTATGTGCTACTTTGTGTTGGTTTATCACATAAAATCTCAATAAAATACATTTAAGTTTGTGGTTGTAAGGTGACAAAATGTGAAAAAGGGGTATGAATACTTTTGCAAGGCACTGTATGTGTGTTTGAGTGCATGTATGCGTGTGTGTATTTATGCATGAATGTAATGGGCTCAGTAAAACCGTTTGAGACTGTCTTATGTGGGATGATCTCAAAGACACAACATTTCAAATAAAATACTGTAATGTAATTTAATATTTTATGAATTCAAAATGGCACTGTCACAACATTGTGTTATGTTAGCATTTGAGCACGTAATCAAATATCACAGTTGTCACAGAGTGCTAACAACACCCTAATATTCAGTGTAAATTAGCTTTCAAAATACACATTCAGAACAGTTACCTACATCAAATACTGTAACATAGATAAAATGCCAAAATGAAAATGTCAGTTTAAAACTAAGACAAAAGGAATATGTACTTATAAAAATCACTTGGCAGATATATCAGTCCCTCACTTGTTAAATTCATTGTCTGTCATTGTAACAATTGCTACATGTATGTGATAAAACAAACAACACTGACACACATCACAAAGATACATCAGTGGATCACTAATTTGATTTGAGTCTAACATAAGTGACCCCCCTGTCATTATTAAGTGCAATTATTAACAGGGATAAATCTACTGTTTCATTACTTTTTCATTTTTTTTACAAACTTTTTCATTGTGCTTTTGCATAGTACCCTTGACCCCATTTATATAAATGTTTTAAAACCTTTGGAATTCTACTGGCATTTCGGTGAATAAGATGATTCTGACCTCAGACATTTTATTCCCCACAGCAGATTTCCCAGTCTATTTATAGCTTGAAAGGACACCATTTAGCTGTATATCAGATATTTTTGTAGCCACTTGGTTTTCATCAAGAGCTAATGTTGTGTTTCCAAACTAGCATTGATATCTCTGGCTAGCGAATGAACAGCTGCATGTAGCTATATGCAGAGGAATCTATAATACCTGAAGTGAGCTGTTTTTTAGCATTCTTATTCTTCTCAAAATCAGTTGCTAGGATGTATATGACCTCCATGTTGTCGTCTTTAATCATGGACATGCGGTTCTGGGCACAGAACCTTTCTGGGCCAGTCACTTGAGCTGTAAATGACATGACATAATTAAAAAAATTACATTCTGACAATGCTGATTGGCTGATGGCTTCACAGGAAAGGCCTTCCCTAGTAACCACCCTGTGATGCAAAAGGCAGCAGACAGAGAACATAAAAAACAGTTACTGGTAAAACATGTACAATAATATGTTTTTAACTATGCTGTTTGCCAAGAGAAAAAAACATGTTTGTCATGCCTACTTTTAAATGACTCTCAAAAATATGGTTACTACTGTTATGGAGGAGGTCATAATACCAGAATACTAACAAGAATGCTAACTGTTATCTAAAACTACATTTCCCATCAGCCCCGTATCTGGGACTAATAAGCTTCCTGTTTGCCACCTGGTCTCAATTACCTGCACTATAAAGCCCAGGCTCACGATCGATTCAGTGAAAATGTCTTATGTTACGAGCAACATTTCAGAGCGGTTCCCTGGACTGATCACCCAAATTCTCACTGATAATTCTTTCCAGATACAGAACACACTTCCAACTTTTCAAGATGGAGAAAATTAACCCAGAGGAAGCCAAATCCAAAACAGTGGAGTGGAAAAGACATCTTGCTCCTCTCTGACTCTTTTCCTCTCTTTTTTTACCCCTCACCAGAGCAGCCATCAGTTTCTGGCCCATGTTAATGCAGCCTCTCAATATTTGATGTTTTTATATGGAGTGCTGACAATAGAACAAGGAAATTGACAGCACATTTTGCTGAACTAGTGTCTCCATCCTTCCAGCAGATCTTTGCTCTCCCAGCCCCATAAGTGCCTTTTCTCCACTGGGAACATTTTCAAAGTTTACT
Source organism: Botia almorhae (assembly GCA_036877575.1). NCBI lineage: Eukaryota > Metazoa > Chordata > Actinopteri > Cypriniformes > Botiidae > Botia > Botia almorhae. Next base: position 14,118 of record JAZGTJ010002495.1, read on the forward strand.
AAGGCAAGATGGAGAAAAAAAAAACAACCCAGTATTTCCCTTAATTCTGTATTTCTCTCCTTCACACCTCCTTTAATCTGCTTCTGGTTAACTACAGGAAAGCTAGGTTGAAGGAATAAAGAGTAGTTGTCTGTAAATATGTAATGTATACACAACACTTACCCTAATGGGATATAAATATATATCCTATTGGGGTAAGCGGTGTGTTTTGCACATTGGTCGTGTACACAAAAGCTGCCATCAGAATTCTGCTCAAGGGCAGAATGGCATTTTCCTTTTGGAATTCCGGGTGGAGATACCCTCACATTCAAAGTGTTTGTGGTGAAATAGTAGTAACATATGTGCACAGTCCCAGGGTTCCCTAGCAATGTCAGCAAGCATTCTCCATAAATTACAAAATAAGTACAAAATAAGGGTACAAAATAAGGCCTGAAACTATTAAATGCATAAAACGCAGAAACTGCGGCCGTAAGTGAGGTTGCCCAGGCCTGGGCTACTTTTTAAGTCTGGTACAAATGACATGCAAAAGTAAATATATACCACACTTGCACAAACTAGAATCTAGAATATGGGCTGTTTTGTGTGGTCTTTGTTCATATTTAACAAAAAAAAACAATTAAACAAAACAACAAAATTACATGCAAAATGCTGTAGAAAATGTTAAAGATTTGATTCACAGAATGTAACTTTTTTCCTTTAATGAGTAGAAAATAATGTAGCTGCAGGGTTGCACAAAAATGTGGGACATAGCTTAAAATTACATTTTTGGTGTTCATTTTCATGTTTATTTAAATACCTTATTAATTTTTTTAAATGATGTTGATTGATGCAGAGATGTTGACAAATACCTAACTAATGTTGTTATGGGGCAAAGATTACACTCTTCCAGCAGTGATTCTGATGGTCCTTATTAAGGAAAAAGGGTTGGGCGGGAGGTTTATCTTAAGTAATGCGTCATGATTATACTCAAATTCAAACTGATTATACAAGACATTGCTATGATCTTACGCCTGTTTGTAAGATCATAGGTCAGGACCTGCAGCAGTTTGGTAATAATAATTTAAACGTCTCTCTGCATAAGTCCTTAAAACAAACAAAAAAAATTATGATTTACCATCTGGGGACTAATTAGCTCAAACAAATGTTCAGCCAAAAAAATGAAATGCAATCATTAGTCCACAAATGGCAAATGAAAAGACTTGCATTGTCATTCATTACTGTATAAGGCTTTATTTGTAAAAAGTCAGTTGGTTACTTATAACCCTTTTTTGTACCACATACTGTAACATCATGTATTAGTAAAAAACACAGTTTGCTCAAACATCTATAAAAGCTGACCAACACCATTACATTAATTGGCACTGACAAAAAGAAATGAAAGCAAAAATAATAATAACAAAAAGGAAAAATAAGATAAATGAAGAAAATATAACCTTATACCTTACAAATTCATGAAGACAAAACATACTCTCAAATAGATCATCAAAATTCATCACACCTGAACAGTTCAACAGAATCAAATCAGAATCAGCTTTATGTGAAACCAGTACAACACAAAAACAGAATGCGTTCAACTTTCAGGGCAGGATGAAAAGTATATATTTCCTTTTTATGAAAAAACATCAACAATAAGAGTAACAATTCATTTAAAGAATACAAGAAATACAGGCAACTAGAAATTAAACAAAACAGTACTGAATAATGATGGAATTCTCATCAGTTAGTTATAATGGTTGCCATAGATATTTGTCAATTTTTAGTAGTTTTACTTTAGGTTAGTAGTTTTAATTGCATGTGCTGTGCTTTATATGTAATAAATATTGGGAACAACATCCTTGTGCAAAAAAATATTAAAAAATATATAAAAACCAGCACAGCAAAATCACAGGGCCATACAATTTTACAAACTGTGATTTTCACAATTAAGGATTTGTAATCAGTAATGAAGCCTGCATTGATTCCTAAAAGGTCTAGTCTACTTTGATCTAGGTGTGTCTGTCTACTCTAAACTGTATGTGATACATAGAAACACAAGGGAGGGTGAAAATTTGCATATTCTTTACATATTGTTCTCCACTGCTCTCCTGCTGTGGTGGCTTTAATAGAATTATCATTATTTACTTTCAATTTCTTAATCTGATTTTAGGTTTACAGTGTTTGGTTCCACGTCTATCCATGACAACTGAAAACCTTCTTTTCTTTGTGTGCGGGAGTGACATGAATGGCCAGTTTTAGAATAGAAAACAGATTATGAAAATAAACCTTTCCAAAAACGTAAGACATGCAAAACAAACCAGTATCTTTTTGTGATTTTTTTTCCTCTTCTTTATCTTTTTCAGAGATAGGCTTTGTTATGCCGGTGCTGCAAAAAGCTGTCCATGCCAATAGCATTGAGGCTAGCTGTTATTAGCAACTGCCCTGTTTTGTTCATGCATTAAGAAATATAAGTGAAAGATATATTTACAATACAATTCACATGTAATTACACATATACACAAGAGGCAAGAAAAATTCACATTAAAATCAGTTCAACAGTTTTTGTACTTTCTTTTTCTTCTGCTTGATGGGTGGATTTAGCTAAAGACAAAAACAATGTACTTGAGTAAAAGCTATTTGATGATTTGTCGAGTTATGTTAATGGTATGAAAATGTGGAAGTGAGCATATGGGGTGATTTGTGTTAAGTGCGCAGATAATTATGTCCTCCATTGTCATCAGAAAACATTAGCATCATTGAGTTGTGCCAGACTGATCCCTCCCCCACCCACAACACCCCCCCCCCACCTGACAAATTGTGCAAAGCTCTTTTATAAAAAGAACAAAACATAAAAAAAAACAATATATTTGTTTGAAACTGAACCACAGTGCAAGGCAAAAGAAATGCATCTCTCATCCCTTAACAGGATAACAAACAACACTAAAGAATCATACTTCACTATCATGATAAATCACATTCTCCAAAACATGTTGACAATCCCATCATTGTTGATGTTTGCTACCTTGACATAATGTTGTTCTAAAGTCTCTTTGTTATATTTTTAAAATAACAAAGACTGTGCATGATTAGTTGTGTCAAACATAGGCATGGAGGCCCTTCAGATCCAGTTTTTAAGGTGGCAAAAAATGGCGAAATACGAGAAATCTTAAAATGGTCACTAGTAAACACTCCTGCTTATTTGTGCAGTTTCACCCAACAGAGAGCTATAAGATATTATTAGCTGCAATATTGTTTACAAACCCATCTGACATTCTTGAATATACAGCCTTTGAGATTTCAAATACGCAACAAAAGACGTAAAGTGAGCACTGAATAGCTAATAATGTGTAATCAGTAATAATGTAGTTGTAATATTTTGAAAACATACTTTAAACCACAGTAATAAAATTACCATTGTCAATAATGGCAACAAATTGATCAGTAAGTTAACATGGACTACCTTAAGTCAACAACCAGCCTGCTACATTTATCTGAGTATTTTGACCAAATGACCCTTGTAAATTGGTAAATTGGTCTTAATGACAACTTTTCTATCCCAGCACTATGATAAAACCATAAAGTTTTAAATAAAAGCTAAAATGCTAGTATGATTTATTATGTGCACCGAATATTCCACAGTTAAGAGCTGTACTGATACATATTACCCTGATAGCTAAGATTGTATTTATAGACCAGCAGCCAGTGTCATTATATTTTTAAGATGTATTTTACAGTTATCTATCAATGTATTTGTACAGCAATAGGTTGCAGACTTGATGAATTGCTCAAGCAGGTTAATTACAATAAAACCCGCAGTTAAGCCAATTGTCAAGATTTTGTGGAAAAATGTGTATGGTAAATGTAATCCATTGAACCAACATTAAGGTTCCCAAATAGGATATTCGTATCATAATTAACGAACTCATCTATGCTACCCATGTTGCCACTCTTGAAGCTCAGAACCAAATGAACTGGATAAATCAGCAAATATAATTTTAGGAAGTTATCTTTTCAACAGTAGGTGCAAATGCTAAAGAAACTGTTCTTGAAGGAAATAATTCAGAAACTACTCCTATTTGTTGTTGGATACTTGCCTTTTTATTTGACTAAATATTTAGTCATAGTTCTATAGTTTGATAAAAAAAAATATTCCAGATCCAACAGTAGTTGTTCTACGTATTTTGGCTCTGAGGTCCATCAGTGGAAACTGTGGTAGAAAAATGTGATTGCAATAACTAATTTGTCACAATATTTTCTAAAGGATGTACTATTGATGACTAACGTGTACCACAAATGTCCAATGGTGAAATTATAATGCTCTAGAACTGTATTAAGGCTTAAACTGACATGAAAGAGTATACCTCTCTCATAAACTTTGTGGTATTTGCATTGTATTGCTCTGAAATATTTCAAAAAATGCTTAGTGATCTTGTTAAGGCAAATCTTGCAGGGACAAAGACCCACAAACCAAAAATCTGTTCTAGGTGTAAGTTCGCTGTAAATTATAACAGAGTGCTGGTGCTACATGAATATGTTGATGATCAACACAATATCTGCTTATCTGCAAATTCAACATCCAGCATGTCTCAGTGGCACAGTATGGCTGCATTAGCATGTGGCTAATCCATATTCTATTGAAAACTCAACCCTTGCCATTGATGACACATGAACCAATAGCATTTAAGAATTCCCATGTGAAACATTAAACTGGTCCTTAGCAAGTAGACTGTGTAGTGCCAGCAACCAGTGTAAAACAAGCTATGAAGTAAATGGGTGTTAACTTACATGCATATATTTATGAAATAGCTTGTACTAACTACTAAGAATTTCTAATTATACATTAATTTCATGAATAATATAGCAAACCACAGGTTATGATTACTATATACTGTTTTTGCTCTATTATCAGCGCATAGGGAAAAAACAGAGCACTTACATCACACTGATTGATAACTTCATAGAGCACAAATATCTGATACAAAAATATATCGATATCCTTTAAATTGTCATATTGTGCAGTCTTATCAGTTAATAGAGCCTGGTGCTTAACTGAAATGAAACATATGCCAACTAGAAATCATGCCTGTTCCAATGTTTCATTGTGTCAAAGGCAATGCAAACTCTATTCTCCAGCTGCTGCAAACATCTAACTAGCTGATGACATGATAAGCATTCTTGTGTTATCACTAAACTAGTCTACAATACTGCACTACTAGAGGTGGATTGATATTGGAACTTAATAGGTCTGGTCTACATTAGAAATTAATGACTAAACCACATGGGTAATCTTATCCCAAAAATACTAAATTCTTCTAACTTGGCTAAACCTAATCTTTGCTTTTGAACTTTCATTGGGAAAGCATTGCAGCATCTTGCCTAACAAGAGTTGTAACTAGCCAAGGCACCCCCCTAACACTCATAATATCTCAAGCAATGCTCGTGAAAAGCACTCTGACCTCCAGCTTCTTTTAGTGTAGGTATGCGCTTAACTTAATTGCTACACTTAACTTAACGTTACATTTTCCATTTTTGCACTTGAGAGTACCAACTCCCTTGCACAGGTGTTATGGTCGCAGTCACAATAATAAATAAAAACACAATAAGTAAAAATCTCCCAAATATGCTTCTATGCTCATCTGTTGACAAGTAACAGTGGACCTCGCTAGTACCGTGTGGTACAGCATTCCATATCATAGTTCTCCCTGATTCTATTGTTCCTTCATGATATAAATGATTGGTTGGAGGTTTGGTGACTGGTCTCTCTGTTGCCCCTCACTTTTTCTGCTGTCGAGAGTTCTGGTGTGAAACTGTGAGCCGAGAGTCTGAGGACTTTGAGGAGCTCTGAGGTCTGAGGCCTGCTCAGAATATCATCCTCAGAAAAATCAACACAGTCAAGAGTTCTCATGTTCCCAAGCCTTCACTGGACCTTGCTTTATACTTGCTTTATAAATGTCTCCTTGCCCATTTTTCCTCATCCACATCCTCAAAAATGAATCCAACATCTGCAAGCATCAGTTGCTTCTACTCAACTGACCTACTCTGAGCATCGAGACATCTAGAGACTATGTTAATAAGGTTTGAATGAAATGGACAGTAGATGAATTGATGGACTTGGAGTTGGAGGGGACGTTGTGGTGGACAGCAGATAGATTGAGATCTGGTGATCTCAATGACAATTACATTGTGAAGAACCCTCCTAAGAAAATGTTAGTGAAGTTAAGGTCAATTATAATGAGGTGAATCCCGGAAAGGTTGTGTTGGATGAATCTGAGGTAAATGGTAAAATAAGAAATGGATTATAGGCCTTTTTGGTTGTTACTTCAGTTCATGGCTTTTATAGTACATGTCATTTTGCCTCAAAATAGCTCAGAAGCTTTTTTCCTGATTATGCAGATGTAATTCATCACTGAGATTCAATCCCAAGATGTAAAACATCAGAGCTGTGAGTGGGTCTGCATTGCTTAAAGTGAAAGGTCAAAGATCATGGGTCATTTAACCCTCTTTCACTGATTGATGAACTGAGGACACATCCTTCAGGTTTCAAACAGGCACATTTTAGAGAAACTTAAAACGTTGTTGTATATCATTCTCAGGATGAATCACTACAATGACTGAATATATACAATATTAGGTCACACTATGGTCAGATTGATTGACTTAAACATGAAACAGATAAAAACATGGTCACATCCCTTGTTTAATACACAATAATCTTTTCTTTCCTCATTTTGTACATTTTCACATAGTTGATGGACTTACTTCAAATCCAGGTTCTGAAGAAATGTTACAGCTCACTAAGGGTTTCCCTTCGACTACAAACAATACAAAGCTCTACAAGATGCTTATGAGTACTGTATCAATAGAACAGATGGAACAAGAGTAAAGAAAGAACAATAATACTACCTGACCATGTCAATAAGGCTACTGAATGAATGAATTAATGAATGTACTCTCTCTTTTTTCATAATTTTCTTAAATTTCACATGATTGAAGCATACCAGTGGCTTATTTATCTATTAATGAACTACCTCTAGAACATGTTAAGGTGACACCCTCCAACAATACGATTATATCTTTAGACCAAACTTGAAAGAAAAGAGAATTGCCATAAAAGGGAAGAGAGAAAATCAAAATGTACTGACTCTGGGCAGGATGCATTCGTTAAACTCAAGATAGCCATCCAGTGTAAACCATAGACCAGAGCTGAGGTCCAGTAAAGACAATGCTTGTCACTTACAAAATCAAGGAATGACACATAATTCCAAAAAGAGGTTGCTGTACAGTGTAGAAATGGATAATTCTGTAAGTCTATTCCTTGGGGCAGAGAAAGCGGTGGGTCTGGGGTTCTGCTTGGTTGGCGCCCCAAAACGCAAAAGCCACTTTTGATTTCATGAGCTGCAGTTGGGAAAGGTTGATTACAGTATCAATAAAAAGCAGATGAGACGTTCTGATGTGTCCTTTAATCTTCATCTTTTCTTTTAGCAAAAATGTCATGCAGTCCTTAGTTCCATACCCTCGATTGGGGGATTGATGTGTTTATTTTTTGTTTCAGGAAAAGAAATTCAAATACTTGAAATGTTTCTCTTGTATTATTCTTAAACATTCAAGTCATTCTGTATAATACTTTTTTTACACCAGAAAAGTCCTTTAAATTTTACACACGCATGTGTATATAGAAATATAATATATAGAAATATGCATATACATATGTATCAACTTTTCATATATGTGTACACATATTTTCCAATTGTATCAAAGCCAATATAATGTGCTCTCAAAATATGGCCCATGTTTCCTAGGGGAACGCATATCAATTCACATAATACAACCAGTAGATAAGGTTGAAGAATCCAAAAGTGATAGGAAAAATGACTCGGGACCACTTGTCAATGGTGCTAACATCCGCCAAGTTGGGAATTTTGAGCTTCAGCTTGGACGAGCGCCTCCTTAACCGGCAGTTGGCGCGACTGCGCATGGCGCTGCGGTCCAATGAGTGGTGGCTGAACCCATCCCGTGAAGCCAAGGGCTTGCGAAACTGAACCCCAGAGCTGTCAAAGGACATGACAGAGTTTCGTGAGTCACTGACGCTGCTTCCGACATCGGATGGCATCACCTCATTGTTCATCTCCAAGGTGGTGAGTAGAATGTTTCCGTAAGCATCCACCTTAAAACATAAAATAGAAAAATAGGCAGTTATGGGTTGGAACAGGAAATGGGCAGTCATAAAATGTTTCAGAAAGCATTTACTTAACATTTTGTGCAGATGCAATAATGATGTGATGTCATTTACATCGTTTGGGAAAATTATAAAACTTCATTAGAAATGTGATGGCTGACACACACAGTGACTGACAGTACTTAATTCTAAATCTCAACTGTTTTAACTTATATGATTTCTAAATTCATGTACCCCGACTTTTCTTTGTTCCTCGAGATACAGATTTCTTCGCTGTGTATATGACCTGAGGGTGTTGCTTTGAAACGGCGCTGAAATAGAGTCCTTGTGATGCAAAAGAAAAATGTAGAGCATTAAAACTGCCATAAAATCTCTGACAATCAAGCAACATTTTCAAATACAAAAATGTGAGGGTCAGTTAGAAAGAACTTAATCTATTAGACCTTTATCACAGTGAAATTGACTTCCGGAATTGCTCGTCAAAGCAGTGTATAAATTCTTCCAGTTTGGCTAGCAAAACAGTGGCACATCAAATGACATCTTCTGTGTGTGGCTGGACAAGGGATATAAGTTCTTCTTGTCAATTGCAATGTCAATGTATTCTGGTTGCCAGTTATCCTTTTAGCATCAGCTTATTTCTAAGAGAGATGTTTTGTGCTGTCTACAAAGAAATAAATGCTAATGCAAGCCTGCTCATGTCATGTTATCAATCATTCATAATCAAAACTTTTTTAACTTTTAACAGGATTATTTTAAAGGTAGCAGTTGCCAGTAGGCTGTGATAACTTTTCTCCTTTGCATGCAGTGTCAGATATAGCGAACAGAGAGGTATTAGTACATGCAAGTTGCTGCCGGTCAATATGTTGATGACATGTTAAGGCATATACAAATGCTTTAATTCTCGCATGGTGATTTCCCCACATTACTGTATTTTTGATTATGAGCTTTGTCCACACGGCTGTAAAACGTGACACTCCTTGTGGACGGAAAAATGCACAGAAACAATCTCTGGGGACATTACTGTTCCATAATAAAAGAAGCCTGCGGCAATAAAGGAGGCTAGAATTGGAACTTTTTGAGCAAGACAAACCACTTATAATAATGAAATGTAGCTTAAATCAAATGAAATACGTCACTTATTAGAATGGTTAATGGGCTATTGAATGTTCATTTTTAGTGGTGATGTGAAGCGATTCATTCAATAATTATTTTGATGAGTGAAGTTGTTCTGCTTACATACTAAGTGTATCTGTTGTAGTTTAAACATGCTAGAACATTAAACGCTTATTACATTTAATTAAATTAGCTTTTGATTGACACAAAAATTAACTGTGCAATGGTTAGAAATGGATGACGAATGACAGACCTGTTCTCTCAGACGCTTCTCCTCATAGCGGGGACGTTCGTTGTTGGCTTTGTTTAGTCTCTCGTTGATCTTTTTCTGCTGCTGGGGTCCCCGTCCAAAGAACACATAGTTTACAAAGGCATATTCAAGCAGGGCCAGGAACACAAAGACAAAGCAGCCCATGAGGTAGACATCGATGGCTTTCACATAGGGGATCTTTGGGAGGGTCTCCCTCAGGTGGGTGTTGATGGTTGTCATAGTGAGCACCGTAGTTACACCTACATGGAAACCAGACTGGCTATTAGTCATGTGCACAAAATGACATCCAGGCTGCTAGGCCATACTGGACCAGAAACAAACCAGCTTGTAACACCATCTTAAGGAATTCAAGCTGTTTTTGGAACACGGTCATAATCACAATCAAATAATAATGTATCAAATAATCATTTGATAATTGAATATTAATTTACAATGCTTAACCTGCCCATAACATTGCACCTAGTTTGCTAGTTCAGTTTGTTCAATTCATTACCAAAAGTTATCAAACAGGTTTGGCTAGGTACTCAACACTCCCCCATCTTCCACTGGTTAAACAAAAAGATACAAGCTAATGTTCATGCTATTTGGGAGCTCAAACAACCAAAGCAATGTTAAGTTTCCAGCATATTAAGCTGGGATAGGAGGAAATATTTTAACATCCATAAATGTACACACTACTCTCCTAAGTCATTTAACCACACTTGACAAGAACAAAAATGTTTAGAGCAAAAGACATTCAAAATGGTTAATAATGTTTTAATACAAAACTAATGGACACAAGGTTTTATAGCTAAATTATGTGGCTCACCCAGGGCCACACGTGCAGCAGAAGCATCATAGTTGATCCAGAAGGAGACCCAGGACAAGATTGTGATTAGAATGGAGGGCATGTAGGTCTGCAGGATGAAGTAGCCGATATTTCTCTTGATGCGGAAACTCAGCGATAGTCGAGGGTATGAACCTAGAGAGGCAGAGGTAAACAGCAGAAGCAAAAACAAAGATGTCAACATGTAAGTGAAAGCACAAAAGAGCTAGCACAGGGAAAACACATCTACAATTTGCAATTGTCAAAGTCTGCACTTTGACAATGGATAGTCATTTTCCCATTTGTTCGGATGGAACATTTAATTTCCCCAAAGCAATGGATTTCTTCCCAGGGACAAGTTCCATTCCAATTAAACATGGCAGAAAGCAGCAAACATGGCAGATTTTTCTGAAACCTCTCTCTCAGCAGAGAGTGTCTCTGTCCATCTGAGAGTTGGCACAGAAGCCTGCAGTGTTTTCTTCTGTTTAGCTTTTTTATATAGAGAATTTAAGGGGAAAAAATAACCGAAGTGCATGTCTTAATATTTAAGGTCTGGCAGTAACGTTTGCTTTATGAGAAAACCTCAGCATGTTCAAAAAAGCCCTTCCAAGGTTATCCTGCATATGCCTGTTCAAAGTCTACATGTCTCAATGTCAGGTGTGGCAACACTGACTCATTCAATGTAGTGATTATTCAAATTGCTGCCACGGCTATTTTTTAATGTGAAAGAAATAATCTTGTCTATTCCCTGCGGTCCCCATCTCTCTGCACTGGGCTTAAGTGAACTGTTTTAAACTAAGGATGCAGAACAAATTCCAAGCAATTGACCACGAGCGGCACGCGACGTGAGACGACACAGTCACAGCTAGCTTCCTCTAAATTTAATGAATCAATAACCCTTCGTGCATTTTGTATTTACGCTCATTCGATTGCCTCCCCATGATTCTAAATAATCAAGAGCATGCAAGGGCAGGAGCACTTGAAATGATATCTGCATATATCTGATATCTGTTGAAACGCGCATGCATATAACCTTAAATCTTCAGTAGATCTTCAGTAGATCTCTTGCAATGCATTGTTGCCAGTAAAACGTGAACTGTGAATTTGGTGCAGGTTTTATATTATGCAGTGGATCAATGATGGTTGAAACTGGAGACATTAAATATGAAAACTGCTAAATATACGGACACATTTCTTTACATAAAGGTTAATGATTTACAGCAGCAATTGTGGTTCCTTTAGCTTTTTAGGCACAGTGCTAGCAGCTCTAAGATCATGAATTTGATTCCCACAGTACACACAAAACTGTTAAAATTTATATGCTGTAATTTAATGTGAGATAATTAGTTCATACCTGTTGTGAACCTCACTTCCCTGGACACAAGGCGTAGCTCCACAATGGAGAACTGAGGCAATTCCAGTTTGTCCACACCTGTCACAGCATTGTCCCCTCCTTGCCAGAAGAACACAATATCGTCTGTTGTGTATCCATCTGCACAGAGACAGTGAACAGAATAGTGAATTCTGATAGTACATTTGAGTTTAGGTCAACCATGCCAGTGGACAATAGCAGTTTTACTTTAGTAAATAGGCCACAGATAAGTGCTTTGTAAAATGAAAACCAAACTACACAGCATGATCTTCTGGTTAGCGCAGAGCAGATTTATTTACTTCCTCAGTCAATTTATGGTTGGCATTTCAGATGCTGTCTAAATTGCTGTGTTATGCGTTGTAACTGACCTTAGCAGCAAAATCAGCGTCTGACTGGTGGGTCGCGCAAGTAAATGAATCGGCTCTGTGTCGTTTCGTTTTGTTAGACTTCTGTAATGTTTGTTTCGTGTACAGCTCAAAACAATACAGGCTGTGATAAAATGAAGTTTAGTTTGGCATGGAGATTTGAGCAATGTTGCTAAATAAAATAAATAATATATTTAATTTAATATCAAAGTCTTATCGCTTTAATGGAAATGGCAGCATGTGTGGCCAGGGTTGTGAACCCCAAGTACAAACAGTAAGCTTGGAAGCCTAGTGTCATAAACTGAAATTGACTTTAGCCTCATTTAAAAAATTAAAATTTGAGTTTCTTGAGCAGTAATCAAATTCAAAGTCAAACCAAAGGCATTTAGCTATTAGAATACCAAACATCACTGTTCCTAATGTAAGATATGTTGATAAAAGCAATCCCAACAATTTTTATGTCTCAGCAGGCAGACCCATTTATCTGTGCAAAGTGATAAACAGCATGAAACAATGTGCATAGCTATTTGTCATGACTCAACTGATGTGCCTGTGATGGACAGGGCACACCAGCCTGGTACGACTGTCTGATCGATAGTGCAGGGCAGCTATTGATAAACTGTCAAACACTTTCAATCTTACCTGTGTTTGTCAACTGTGCCATGAGGCCTCAGAGTCAGACCCCTTTAAGAGCATTTATCCCTAATGACACCCAGTGACACAGTGGGTAGGTCTGCAGATATGGGTGATCGCTCTTAATGGGCTTAATGATTACGTTTGCTTTCATTAGGTCTTTGTGGAGTGTGTCAGAGATAAGGAGTGAAAAGTGAATTTAATGAGCAAGACAAGTTCAAACTCCTGTTGTTCACAGTCATGCTTTTTCAAAGTTATGTGGTCAACAAGTACAATTGATAAGAAATACTATGTTGGCCAAGGGCAACTGCTTTAAAATGACACAGGAAGTGTGTCTCACCCAAAGATTTCACTTAAGCCCATTTTTATTTGCAAAATGATAACTGGATACCACCTACTGAATTAAATAAGTTTGGCAGTGGGACAAAAGAATGCTGAACAAATCGGTAAGTGTTAATTTACTCCAACTAGTGTACCTGCAGTACCGGCGAATGTTAAATCACCTTATTAATATTCATGAGCCAGGTTGATGAGGTTTCTAACGCCTCCTTTCAGATTGTCTCTATGCCGGGGACAATGTACAGCAGAGGTCTTTAACAAGTCCACAGACTTACAGAGGTTAGGTCCAACCCTAATTAAGTACACCTAAACCACACAAAAGACACATGCGTAACCAAATTCACATGCATGAAACTTAATTATTATTAATTATTAATATAATAATAATTATTAATAATTATTATTATTGAGTCTAATCTGCTTCTATAATTAAGGTCTCTGGGACTGCTAGAAACATCCAGGTAGATGTGTTGGAGTAGGATGCATGTTTCCTCCAGAAACATGGATTGGAGACCCTGTTGTACAGTATATACTGTGTGATATGCAGTCAAATTTATGCTGATGTTCCATTCCCAACAAATCCTATTTGTGTGTGTTCACATTTCTGCTCACCCAGTAATACTTACAGCTCTCAATCTCCAGGGTGCAGTTCTGCTCATCCAGAGGATATCGCCTCAGATCCATCATGCAAGCTGCTGTAGTGGTAATTCTGAAAACAGGAAAGCAGGACAGCAAAAAAGAAACACAAACGAGAGCCACTGTTACCTTGATAATCTTTAGGCAATCATAGCTAAGCCTTGACTGTGCCATGTGAATATCTCAGTCATGAGTAAATGTTTCTAAGTAAGTATTCTAAGTAAAAGAATATGAGAATAGTCGTCCACGTCGTTCCATCCCAACGTGGGAGGAAATCACTTTCCCGGACTCTCTCTTTTACTCTGCCTGGTTGGTGGAATGAACTCCATATCTCCATCAGAATGGCCGAGTCATTAGCCATTTTCAAGAAACAACTAAAAACTCCTTTTCGTCTTTTCTTCTGCGACTAATTTACTAACACACCCCCACTTCTACGTGGGGACAAAAAAAAACTTTCTTATACTGTGTTGAAAAACCTGAGCCATGTGTATAGCACTTATTCACTGTTGTCTCTTATTGTAATCGAAGTTGCTTCCTGTCCTCATTTGTAAGTCGCTTTGGATAAAAGCGTCAGCTAAATGACTAAATGTAAATGTAAGAACATTGGAGACAAGCAAGGTAGACAGAGTGTTTAGAGCATCTTGTGTCTGGCATATTTCTAAAATGCTTGTTAGGTAGAAATATGATACAGATGAATATCATCAATATATATATAACAAGATCATGTATATATCTATTTTGATTGTAAAATGAAAAGATTAATGTAAATGTGCAACAGTTACTGCATTTACAATAAACAACATCACAAAATGCTTCCTGTGGATGATGTCATAGCTGAAGACTGTGACCATATTCACAATATAACATGCTTCCTGTGCATGATGTCATAGCTGAAGACTGTCATCTTAAAGTGACCGGGTTCCTAGCTTGTTTAAACCGTTGATGGATTAATTCAACCACCAACACAGTTTGTCCCCTTCTGGAAATGCCAATGTCTGCTTTTGGAAATCAGCTTCCAAGACTGATGAAGTTAGGAATCTAATAACAGTGAAGTCACATTTGTTTACAATAATGTCTACATGTCTTAGGTCAATGGATAATGCAAACAGAAGGGAAAACCTGCTTGTGAGCGAATTGTGTGTATTTACTATAATTGTGGCCGTTTGTTGATCAAGGACACCTTTTGTCAGGCATGTGTGAGCATGAGAGCATACAACATTCAGTTTCGACAAGTCCCAAGCAAATGCTTTCCATTACATTGTGTGTGTTCCTGCTAAACTGGTATATTTGTTTTGCATGACATTTTCATAATTATTTTTGCCATGGTAAGTCATTAGATTCCCAGTGGTTCCCTTTCAGTCAGTCACGTTTGACGTTACATCAACAAACAGACGTATGGGGTCTTGCTTGAGGGCCCTATCACCTTTGAATAGAAAAAAGTGTGACAATGAACATTTGCCCGAGAGGAAAGAGCCAATGAGCATTGGGCAAAGGTCACGCCTACCCGGAAGCAGGTATATAAAGCCGGCCGCAGCTCACTTTCATTTAGATTTTTGCTTCGGAGCTGAGTGAACTCCTGTTCATTCGACTATCGCCTTTGGAGTTCTCTAGTGTCCGCTGCAGGTGACTGCACAATCACTGGTCCCCCCCGGTGGCGGTTCCCCTCGGCACTTCGGTGGACTTGCCCATCTCAAAGCTGCGGTCACAGCTCTCTCTCTCTCCTTGAGAGATCGAGCTCCCTCTGCTGTTACCCACCCTGTTGCACAGGCTATGCGCTTGAAGGCAGCAGAGCTGGTTATTGCTTTGGGAGACCTTGAGGTCACTGTAGAGACTCCCCGCCCGGTCACTCCCTGCGGACCTCCCAGTCCTCTGCAGCATTGGGACTAGAGCTGTCGGGTGGTGGTGGTGGTGCTCCCCCCGCAGGACCCGTTATCACGTTCGGCGCTCCAGATGAGGACTGGATGTTGATCACTGCATCGGAGAGTGGGCTGCTCTTCTCTGAGGATGAGGAAGAACTTCCCCCTTCGGGCTGGGTCATTCCTCTGGACTCCTTTTTCCAGAAGTCCATGAGGAGCTCCCCTCCACTCTTTGGAACACTCTCCACCCTGCTGCCATGGACATCCTGCAGGTTCATAAGGCTAAAGCACTCAAGCAGTGCCACAAGGGTAGTTCTGAGCCGGGGTTGATGCAGGAGCTGCGCACGGTGACTGGTCTCCCCCTCCGGGTGATGACAGTCACAGCGTGGGCCCTCGGACGGTCAATGTCCACCTTGGTGGTCCAAGAGCACCATCTCTGGCTAAATCTTGTGGAGATGCGGGACACCAACAAAGTTCACTTTCTCGATGCCCCCATTTTCCAAGGTGGCCTCTTTGGCGACACTGTCGACGGCTTTGCCCAGCATTTCTTGGCAGTCCAGAGGCAGATGGTGGGCACATCCTTCCCGTGTGATTCCACCTCCTCGGCCTGGCCCCCAGTCTGCTCGTCGCCAAGAGTGTTTCCCTCCCTGTGTCTCCGGCTCTGCCATGGACTGAGGCTGTTCCTCGTCCCCGTCACAGAGCCAGCCACAGGAAGGTGACGCTTGCTACTCAGGTCCCTGATAAGCCCTCCAGCAGGATGGCTGTGCGACCCTAAGAGCCACAGCCTGGAGTGCAGACGGACTGTTCTTTATCAGGAGATGGTGTATGCACCGCTCCTTCCCTAGAGGACGGGCTGGGGGGAGAATCTTGGTGTTCCGCATCATGCCGTCGCCTGACGGTACCCTCGTTCTCAAAGAGCAGTTCCTCCATATCTGGGCCCAACTGGATGCTGCTTGACAGTGACACGCATTGCTTCCTCACTCCCTAGCTCTCCTTCGCCAAGGCAGGTGAGGCTGCGTTTGCAGGACATGTTGCCTACTCACGCATTTCCTGCCTCCCTGTCAGGGGGAGTAGCTCAGCCTCCTGGGCTCGAGCTTGGCCCTAGAACTTCTTTAGGCATGTCTCTCGCCCCTCTGGTGCAGCTTGCATAGAGTCTGGGGGCCTGACTAGCGCTCCCCAGCCGTCCTGTTGGCTCCTGGGGGTGATCAGAATCGGCTACGCGATTTAGTTCATCAGGCACCTGCCCCGGTTTAGAGGCATCCTCTCTACTTCAATAATGGACAGCGATGCTTCAGTCCTGCGAACGGAGATTGCGGTCCTCTTGGTGAAGGACACAATAGAGCCTGTCCCTCCAGCCGAGATGAAGTTTGGGTTTAACAGCCCGTACTTTATCGTGCCCACAAAAAGAGGTGGGCTGCGGACAATCTTGGACCTGCGTTTCTTCAATCTGTCTCTGCACAAGCTACCCTTCAAAATGCTCACGCAGAAACACATTCTTTCGTGCGTTTGCCCTAACGATTAGTTCGCAGCAATTGACCTGAAGGATGTGTACGAAGGAGGGAACAGAGATGCAAGCCTGATTCACTGCTGATTGACTGGGACACATCTTGGCTCCTCAGCAAACCTGAATGAAAGCGAGTTACGGCCGGCTTTATATACCCGCTTCCAGGTAGGCGTGACTTAGCCCAGAACTTCTTTGCCCAATGCTCAGTGGCTCTTTTCCTCTCGCTCTTTCCTTTTTGTCTATTCGAAGGTGATTGGGCTCTTAAGCGAGACCCCAAACGTCAGTTTGTTGACGTAACGTCTCCGTTCTCTTCTTCGAGTAACAAAAGTTACATAGGTAACCAAGACGTTTTCCCTAGTAGTGAGTTGATGAAGTAGGGTCTGAATGTGTGTATGTGGGGGGATTTAATTTTTTTCAATTCATTAACACATTTACAGCACTGTGAATTATGGGTACACTGTCTGTTTATGTGTGGACATTAACAGTGAGAGACTTGCTATATGTGTGTATTGGACATTCTGCACACTTTAGTTGCCTATTAGCTTACATACTGGCTGCTTATTAGTTCTTATAAAGTGCGTTATTAATGCTTTATTCTGCATAACCATATTGTAAACCCCTAATCTTGCCCCTTACATACCCTATACACTACAACAACTACCTTAGTAAGTATTAATAAGCAGTAAATTAGGAGATTGTTATGGCAAAATTTGTAGTTAATGTGTTCCCTATACTAAAGTGTTACCAAATTTTTAAACTACTCGCAGACATAAGCAACATGAGGTTTGCACCATGAGATGGACAAGCACAATTTCTCCCCATAATATGCATACTTCCCTATAACACAGTGCACAAAAAGCAATATGCCAAATGTGTAGGCTGCAGGATATGTCAAATTTGAAAGTATCTTTTGATAGGCACCTAGAAAGTAATTTCTTGTGGTCCAGGAATGTATTTGCTGTTTTCTACAGCTACACTGTGCACAGGTACACACAGAATCTACAGAGAACTCCAAAGAATTTTTTGTACATTTCCACAGAATTAGCCAGTCATTCATAAAATTAAGAGCTAGTAAGCTAGCACCTTAACTCTATTTATTTTACTGTTTCCATTTTGTATAATGAAACCAAACCCATTCAACAGCATTTTGTGCAAAAATACACAAAAAATATATTTTCCTTGATATGTTTTGCTTTGATATCCCATAAGGCAGGACTGTTGAATAGTAATGGGGTTATGCAAACCAACCACTGGAACACCAATCATAATGCACTTTTTTATTAGAATACCTGTAATCATTTGTAATAATTTTCAAAGTGACATCTTGCTTTAAAAATTACTGAAAGAAGTGTTTTGTTAGTGAGTGACCTCTGAGCGTTTTCATTTTAGTCTCTTGGCTATACGACAGAACTGCTGTCACATTTTCTTTAGGACAGAAACTGGAGTAACCCAGTGACAAGCAACAGGGGAAGGGAATTTCTCAAATGTATCATCTTTGTTGATTATCGTTGTTATTTCACTTTATTGTTTTGCTAAACATCACACCGGTTCTTGAAATTCTAAATGCAAATGTTATTTCACCTTATGGCCTGAGGCCACAGGCACTATAAGCTTGATGTAAATTTAGTGCAGCTTGTGACATCAGACATTGCAAGCGCACTTTAATTTTAATGTGCAAAAATGCATTATATAAGTGGTACAGTTGTCTAAATTGTTTATTTTTGTTTGGAGTGGGTCTACCGTTCTGTGTGGGTGAACTTGTGGATATATGTTATTAAAACAGACCCTTTCTGGTTATATTATGTGCTCTGTCTATAGAACTTAACCTGTATTGGACCCAGATCATTCCTTTATCTTAAGTTCAGCATAAGGTCTACTTTTGAAATTTGTATCCTAATGTTTTTCTGCTCAGGATATGCCAAGACATTTTAAGACCAATACAGTGTATTACTGCATGACATAAATCTTCCATTATCTTATCTTGCTTAGTTTGTGTTTACACAAAACTACAAATCACTGGGAGTGCAAAGTTCAGAGCATGCCATCCACACAATGCAAATACAGACCACGTTTTAACAGCTAAGCAGAACATTTTGATAACGCTTCAAAATACAGAGCTCATTTCTCAAGCCCTTTTACAGCTGCTTCTGGGTACCTTGAGACCAGCAGAAAGCAAAACATTAGAAATTTAGCACTTCATACTCAATTCATGTTTATCTATCATTAAAGTTACTCAGTATGACAGTCTGAGGCCTCTTAAAGTCCTTTTAAGGCAGGTCAGTTCACTTGATGGCCATCTTCAAAATGTATAAATACATGTACAGCTAAAATTATTTATGTATGTATATATGTATATTTAATATACCTATAAAGATAAATGGCTGTTTAAATCAGGATTAATCTTTTGATATCTTCAATGCATTTTTCCAACTTTAAAATGTCTGTTTTAACACAACAAATATGAGTATTGACACAGCCATTGACAAAGTAAGTTTAACTAACTGCAAAGTAATTATGATAAATGAAATGAATGAAAAAAATGTTTGCAAGTATACTACAAAAACAACTCTAAATATAAATAAACATGATTGCAGCACACTGTGCTAGGAAACAAGCATAACATACTAACATACTGTATAGTATGACATAGACCTAGAGCTGGTTTATTGGTGTAAAGTCTCTAAACGATTAGTTAAAATTATGTAACAATATAGGATTATTGTGTATTCAGTGCTGAATCCAATTCTTCAGGGACCTTCTAGCTGGTTATAGCTAATGCTAACGTGTGCACCTTAGTGAACAGCACTAATGTGTGAAGATTTGTGAGGAACAATAAAGATATTGTAAGAGACAATGCCACTTTGTCACTGGCAGGTGAAAACCTGATAAATGAATAGCAGATCAGGGCATAGTCAATAGACAGTTGCTTAGACTGGTAATGTTCTCTAGGTGCTTCGTCCACTTAGGCAGTTTTGCAGATGTGCCCACTTTAAGCTCCACCTACCACTATATATTCACTGACAGTTGCACTTAAACTGTTTAATATGTCAAATATGCAGTCAAATATGTTTAAACTATTGATACAGTTGCCAGCCCAACTCATTGTGATGACCTCTAATGAAAACTAATGTTAAGAAATGACACGTATTGTAAAAGGTTACCATTTTTTGACAGTCTTTTCCCTTTGTTTTTATATGCACATATGTGACTTTGAGGTTACTCCAAAAGGTATTAGTACTGGTACAAGCTGTATTCGTTACACTGAAGAACATTTTTTAAACAACCCTCCCAAATCTGATGGTGTTATATATAATACCTACAATAACAATGAACATGACAACAGCAAACACCACTCACATGATCATGGAGTTAAATTAGGTAATGGAGCATAGTAGTGTAGCTATTACACTGCCTTCTGTGCTTTTAACTGTGGACATCTTATAATTAGCATTTAGAGTCATGTTTGTTTTTAGCCCTGAAAGCAAACAATATTCCTAAAAGCACATTCTTTCTATATAATGCCTGCATCCCTGTTTGTCCAAAGGAGGACAACCCTTGGTATGACGGTGTTTGAATTTTGCAGCTCCTGTGTAATTGTCTTATTCCAGAGAGACAAAATGTGTAAGATGTTTTTTTATGATATTTTATATGTTTATATTTATGTTTGTCTGGAGACAAAATGTCAAAAAAATAGCTTGATGTTATTTATATTTGCTAAGCAGATTATATGTTACAAGGGGCCCCTTGTAACATATACCCCCTCTGAAGTAACTTGAGCTCAGTGGGCCAAAGGTATTTTAATAAGTGTTGTGTGTGTGTGTTTGCCTGTTTTATCACAACATTTTGCTTATTTATTCAGTTTAAAAATATCCAATGTGATTTTATTCTGAAAAGGACCTTACAATGGAAGTTTAGGGAGAGAAGAGCCATCAAGAAGTTTGAGCTAGAAATAAAAAAAAGGCAAAGTGTCATCCTCATATGATCACACTTTCCATCCAATATCATTAGCACTTTCATTTTCAACACAGTCTGTGAACCATTAACAGACAGCTTTCACACACTCCAAATAGAAACCTTCCAATGGATAACCTGCCCCCTGACCATGACATCAAACAAAAAATGTTTGTGAAAGTGAAAGTGTGAAATGTTGGACCCTTTTCCTACAGTAACGTATGAGATGGAGGAAAAGGTAAATATCATAAATTCATGAGCAGATGTTCAATATTTATTCAGATATGTTTAATATTTTTTTTCAAAAAGGTTGTAAATGCTTTTAAAAATGCCATTTGGTATTTCAAGTCATACTCTATATGGCTGAGTACAATTACAACCTTATATTCTACAATTCTTTGTGTAAAACTAAATTAAAATAAAACTTAATTGCCTATAATGAAATTATTAATTGTTAAATAACCAATTGTTTTAATTTGACCATGTCTGTCTGTTGCAAATGAACATATTAGCATTATGTATTGACTTGCAGTAATATTAAATGTTGCCCTTATCTAAACATTTGCAGTCAGCGATGTCACAATGGCAGTGGTGTTTACCTCAGCCCATACAGAACGGTGCCATCTGGGTGGAGCCGTATCATTCGGTTCTTCACCGTCACGCCGTGCAGGAAAGACTTCTTGTCATTCAGGAAGTATGTGTCTGGCAGCCATAATTGATCAGCCACACGGTTGTCCAGAGTGAGGTTTAGGGCCATCTCTGCGTAGGCCAACCGCTTGTCCCTCCAGCTCTGCTGAAAATACATGGTGATGGTGTAGTCCTGACAACCACACAAAGAAACAAAAATCAAACATTATACCACAATCAAAACAACATGGGACAGTCTTGGAGCCCTATAGGCTACTGTGCAGCAACTATAAACAGTACAAGTTTAAAAAGTGTCTTTAAAGGGCAGGCCTTTGGAAAGCCCCCTGCATGTCAAGTTCATTGGCTAAGTTTTACAAAAGTTATAGAATGGTAGACATCATTCACAGCACCTTTAAGAACTTGCACTATTAAGCAAATGTGTTATTTTATTTGAAAATTATAATTAAATTAAAATGAATCCAAGACATACATTTCACATGATTACACTATTGTGTCTAAGTTTTGGCCAATCACGTTAAACACAAATTAATCATACACTTATATAAATGTCTAATATTTATCATATCAGCCCTAATGGTTATTTATGAAAAAGGGAAAAAAATATTGGATATCCTGGTTTAGGATGTGTGCCATTATATGATATGCATCAAGAATATACAGCTTTGATCGGATAGATCAATCTGAGCAGTGATGTTTGGATGTGGAGTAAAATTAACTGATCATTTCTATATTTTAAACTTAATGTATTGAGGATTTACATCTAGTATACAGGTAGTATAAATCTAGTATAAATATATATATATGTCTTTAATGGAAAATATATTTACACTATATAAATTAAATACATAAATAAAATGGCAATACAACAAAAAAATTTCAAAAGATTGTTTCAATATGACTTAAAGGCTTAAAAGTTTTTCCCCCTACACTTCGAAAACCCAAGTGTTTCAGTATTTACCAGAATATGATGCAGTATTGTGTATATTAACGTAAAGTTATTGATGTAATTGAAACAGTTGAGTACAGTTCAGCATTGCTGGTTCAGTTTCAGACCCTGTGTACACTGCAGGCTGTCTGCCTCACTTGTTGCAAGCATTGAGCTGCAGGTGTGTTAATTAGATCTGGTAGCAACATTATCAAGCTCCCATTGAAATTCAATTAAAATCCAATGACAGAGAGCTGTGCTTTTTTTCTAGATTAAACTTTGCATGAAATCTCTCCCAGGTATTAAAGAGACAACAAGCTTCGCAAATACTTCATTTCTAATTGACAAAAAAAGTTGTTTCCCTTCACTCTTTTCTCCCACTTGTTCTTCTACAGGAGCAAATTTACCTGTTTGATTTATTCATTATTCAAGTTATTGCTGACATTTCTTTGTACCGGGGTGTTTTGAAGATACTGAAATTATTTTTGTTCTACGGCTCCTTTCCTGGACATTTACAAATGTTGAGAAAGCTGCTGGGCTAAATCAAAGAGGCGAAAGGTTGCAAAGAAAGTTTCACCAGACAGAAATCATCACAGCTGTTAGGGAATTGAGCCATCTGCCTTTTAACCAGGACATGATATAGAAAAGTCTTACAATCAAAACCATATAGTTATAACAATAAAATTAAAAACAATATAATTATTTAGACAACAAATTAACTGTAAAAATGTAATTGTTCTTTTACTTGTACCAAACTGATTTTTGTTTGAAGTGAAAAATTGGCCAACTTATCTATTTTACTTTTACTTTTTCTTTTACTTTGAATTATGAACTTGCAAGCAACTTTTTTTTAAAGTTGAAAAAAATGAGGATCTAATGTATTCGAAGCACAGCATCTTCTCTTCTCACATCTGCTAATCCTGGTTTATTTTAGTCAGGTAAGAACGGCTGCCTGTGAGGACTGTAGAAGGGGCCTGTCTGGTGATGAGGTCACGGCATGTCTCAGAGACCGCTGGGAACTGCAGTCCCCAGAATTGCAGCAACTTCAGCCATCTAATTTCTGCAGAGGGTCCTAAAGTGGGATTGTGCTGTGACTTATTCTCCTTATATGTTGCATACATTTACCCATAAATTTCCCAATTAAAGAACTGATCTAGGATCATATTTCCTGCTGACAAACCATTATTACCCAACAGTAACCTGAAAGAACAACCAATCCAGATACAGCGTTTCAACTGTCAGGTACTTTATGGATTCAGGCTGCAGTCATTGAAGCAGCAGCGGTAATAAAACCAAAGTTTCTGACACTGCACGTAGAAATGATGAATTCAGAAATCTGTATGGGCCCTCAACAGTATGTATAGGGAGTTGTCAGCAAAAATGCAGGCGACTGCTCTTTATGTAAACTGCTTTTTAAGGGCCCCAGGGTGATGTTTAACCTAAGGTGACGGTCCAAAGCCCAAAAGGTCTACCAGCGCTACATAATTGTGTCAGGATCCTGGCTTTTGTCCAGCTTTAAGATCGCGTTTTGCCTGTCTTATGTGTCTTATGTGTCAGGGCGTGGACTCAGACTCAGACTCATTCTGCATGTTCTAGTTTCGATTTGAGTCGGAGTTTGAGTTCGCGCTCTGGGTGTGCGTTCCGTGTGGAAGCACATGGCTATTGAATATTCTTTAGTCATGTGCTCTCCGGTCTCGCGTCATTACCCCGCCTCTTTGTTATCTAGTTTCAGTTAATGTTGCGCACCTGTTGCTTTCATTTATCATGTGTATTTAATGCCCTCGTGTTTGCTGTCTTGTGCCGGTTCGTGTTGTTGTTGTGTCCTCGTATTTATATCGTCTTAGTCTTGCCTCGTTCTGTGTTTTAACGTCCTCTGTCTAGTCTTGCGTAGAGTCACCGTTCTGTTAATGTTGTCTGTTATATGTCCTTATCTTAGTTTAGCTTTAGTCTAGTCTGTTCCCCGAGTTTGTCTTTTGTTTTATCTATTGATCATTTTTATCCAGTTTAGTGTTTTGTTTATCCCACTGTTAATTTAGTATTTGTTTAATTCTGTACTTTTTGAGTTGTGCACTTTATTTCTTAGTTCTCCTATTCTGTTCCGACCGCCCACTGGTGGCTGGTTTGTTTCTGTTATTTCTTGATTATAGTCTTGATTGTTTAATAAAGTCTTTGTTTATACCGCTGCCTGCATTTGGGTTCTTCCCTGCTCTAAACCTGACAAATTGTTCACGACCGCATTTATGCACAATCATATATACTGATCATTTTTGTATTAAGCCCCATAAAGATTCAGCAGGACAGGCCTTTAAGCGTATTATCCCAAAACCAAAGCTAAATCTTTTCAAGTGGTCACTTGGTACCATAGTAATTAAACTTAGTAATCAAAATATTACTGATCTACCTATGATATTTCACCTTTCAAGTACTGTGCATAATAAACACAGGCAGCAGGAACAGTAACAATAATTTACAAAAGTTACTAACCATATTTACTTCTGAAATGGAGTCAATACTGGCTATATTTATGCTCATTCCCACAATGACTGGAGGACCTGGGGTAAAGAGAGAGAGAGAGAAGAGAGAGAGAGAGAGAGAGAGAAAGAAAGAAAGAAATCAGTTTAATTATTAGAAATTATTGAAACTATATAAAAATGCAGACCACTTTGTGAAAATACAGCTGGCATTACTACATTTTGTATTTTGATGTTGGTCCTTGGACATACAGCTCAATAAAATAAACAAGACAAAAAGACTCTCTCCAATATCATTATATAAAATAAAAAACACTAAACAGACACAGAGGTGAGAACAATCTGGAAGGGTAAATAACAGAACTACAAACTAAAAGTACACATAATGAAAGAACCAGGACAAGCAGACATGTGACACAAAACAAGTGACATCTGCAAACAAATTATGCTAGTTTTGTCAGAACTAATTTCACTTTCTAAGCATTTTGCAATTATGTATAAAACATGTTTCTTTGAAGTACACACTTGAATATAAAGCGAGTAACCCTAGGTGTAGCTTATTGTATGGTCATTATTACAATAGTTATGAATATGTTCTACTAAAATTTGACAACCAGAATGTGTATCTCTATCTAACAGTATATCTATCATTTTGTTAGCTTGAAAACTAATATATGAATGACTGAAACCTGCAATTCCATTTGGTGCCACTGGTGGTGCATAAATTACACATAGTAGCTTAAAGACAGGATAGATGATTTTGTTGAGAAAATATTTTGGTGTACTGGTTGAAAAGTCTTTTTACCTCTGGATAGCAATCAGTATAATAAAGTGAAGTGCTCTAAATATATTTAGATGTATAAATAATTTTTGTGGCAGCAACATAGTATGTTTTTCCAATGATAGGATGTCCTTCTTGTCTGTTAAACATTTGTTTACATACCTCCACGCACCACATTCATGTGTTTTGAAGGAGGTGTGGCTTTGGAAAGTGCACTGAAGTGAGGGTGGAATCTTATACTTTTAAAGCTAATTTGCTACAACTAGACTGCCTGAAATTGCTTACTGTACCTTTACAATGTAATAAAATCTACACTGCCATTGTCAGGGACAAGAAATAATTATTTGAAATCAATATTACAACAACATTATTATGCTTAATTTTAAATATTATTATTCCAAGATGAAAAAAATCACAAACAAACATGAAGCATTGCACATCATTGAGTAAGGCCAGTAACAGCATTCTGTGCAGTGCACAACATGACAAAATCTGTATGTAAATATAATGATTCCATCCAGAGCTTTCTCTGTGAATCAAGAGACAGGAAGTGCCAGTTAATAGTGCATGTCTGGTAATGTAAGCTTTCTATTTTTGACATAGAGTGCAGAGATCTCACTAGATCTGTTCAGTACGACATTTGAAAGGCTGCCTCCTCAAACCTGTCTTCTGTCACCACCAAATGTAGATGATGTCAATGTAATGACACTTTTCGGTAACGCTTTAGATTACAACCTGCAAAGAACTGCGCAAGTATACTGAATTTGCGGTGTACGTTTTTGTAATTAGAGTGTACCTATAAAGAACTTACGGGGTAGGTAAAGGGGAACAACATAAGGGGGTAACAAACCAGATAATTAACATGCAATGAACGTGTAAGTAAACTGAAGTTACCGCATATCTTTTTTGTAATTATAGTGTACCTATTCAGTACCTATGGGGGAATAATATGCGACGTTTGGAGAATAAACGGGTAACAACCTGTGAAATTACAAATCATTTATACTGTAAGTATTTTAAAACTAAGAAGTTACCCATTCTAATATCATTACAAAACTGGACAAGTAGTTAAATGAGTTAATGCGTTTCTGTTATGATTTATAATTCACGAGTCTACTTACCTTATTGAAGATTATTCGTCAATCTCAGACGCACCAGCAACTTGCAACCTAACACCACTATCACCAAATAACTTCGCATGATATACCATCAAGGTTCAGTGCAGCTTAAAGCAAGCTTACCTTTTTCCGAATGCATGATGCAACCTTTGTATTTCAGTGAATGTATACTGTTTTAATAGCAAAAACATTTAGAGTTTAATTTGGCCATCAAACAATTAAATTAAAACTGCTGCAATATTTTTCTCTGTAATTACTGTGCAAATAGTCTTGTTCTATGTTTAAGTCCAACTTGTTACCCCCTTGTTCTGCGTAGTTACAGGGTAAATACAACAGTTGCGGGCTAAAAATTAAAGTGGTGCTTGTTACCCCCTTGTTCTGCGTAATTACAGGGTAAATACAACAGTTGCTAGCTGTAAATTAAAGTGGTGCTTGTTACCCCCTTGTTCTGCGTAATTACAGGGTAAATACAACAGTTGCAGGCTGTAAATTAAAGCGGTGCATGTTACCCCTTTGTTCTGCGTAATTACAGGGTAAATCCAACAGTTGCGGGCTGTGCAATAAATATACATAGACACGATATAACATTCTTTACTTTGTCACCTTTATATTACAAACACGTGATTCCAAAACAATTCTTAATCAAACAACAATTCTTAATCAAACAACAATTTTTAAACAAACAAAAAAATTATATTTTTTATAATAAAACAAAATAGGACATTACTCCCTCCCTCCCTTTTTTAGGCTTCTTTTGCTTTTCTTTTTCCTCTTTTTGCTCTTCTTTTTCCTATCCTCCACTGAGGACTCTGATGTTGAGGAGCTGATGATTTGCCATGGGTCTTGCTGCTTTGCATTTTATATATTATAAAATATTAATAAATATACATGCTTTTAGCAAGCAACTGTTTAGTTGCA